>CAWUDS030005163.1:0-61059 GCA_963859935.3 Lathyrus sativus | reverse complement strand
TTTCAGTGGCAGGCGGTGCACAACCATGTCTGTATCGAGCCCTGGCATATCTTCATACGACCAAGCGAATACATCACTATATTCTCGGAGCATTTCAACCAGTTTCGCTTGATATCATCCTGCAGTGCGGCCCGATGTGGATATTCTTCTCAACCCCTTCTGACCCCAAGTTGATAATTTCGATGACCTCGTCGTGAGGCAAAATGGCTCTTTCCTCCTGCTTCACCAACCAAGACAGTCTTCAGGAACGTCACTATCTTCGACAACCTCTTCTTCGGCCTGAAATACCGGGTGCTCAAAGTCGGGACGAGTCATAGGTGGTTCAAGGATGTCATCTGAAAATGTTATCCTGCAAAAGGAATGGTTAAGTGCTTCAAAATGCGTATAAAGCGAATAACACGTTGCCATTTTATTGAAAAATATAAAACAAGAAAGACAAGGATTACAGTATTTGCACATGAAAAAAACACCATTTATTTAATGAATAACACGCAATGTTCATAACAACACAGCCCTAAGCACATCCTGATGCCCCGGGCAAGACATCAGATTATTCAACAATTAATAAAGCAAAGCATTACTGTTTCAGAGTCACAGGAACAAGCTCCTGAATGGACCAGTTGCACAGTCCTTGTCCTGGCGTGCTTGGCTGAATCCAGGCATCCATATCACAGTCGCTGTCTCCTTCGTCAGACTCTGAAGCGGCATTGACGGTTTCATGACATACTCCACTGGCAGAGATTGTGATTGGCCCTTTGAAACGGGGCGCCCCCACAGCAGGTGCTGACGACGACGGTTGGTATCCCAGCCCGAACCGGTCCATCTTCACAGGAATGTCCAGCACTTTGCCCCAGCCTTTTGCTTCTCCTGCCTCCACTAGAGCTTGAGCTTCTTTATACGATGAGACGGCTATCTCCGCCGCTTTGCTCGGCCCGGGACCTTTGTCCTTGATATGCAACCCTTCAAATGCCTGGCAGGGCGTTTCGTGGATCTCTCCGTCGACCTCCACATATTTAAATGACGGATAGATGGCTGACCAGGATGTCTTCTTCTCCGCATACAGTGACTACGCTGTCTCCGACCATATATTTAGCTTCTGATGCAGGGTGGACGTGACTGCCCCCAGCCCCATGAATCCAAGGTCTTCCAAGCAAGCAGCTGTACGCAGGCTGTATATCCATGATATAAAATTCCGTTGGCAAACACCTCCGGCCCACCTGTAGAGGCAATGTGATTGATCCAAAGACTGTTCTTCGCGTGCCGTCAAAGGCTCTAACTACCAAGTCACTGGGCGTGCACAAGATTCCTCTAACATCCAGCTTCATCATCGCCTTCTTAGGCATCACATTCAAAGACGATCCGGTGTCGACCAATACATGCGACATTACTGATCCTCTACACTCAACAAGATATGTGCAGCGCCATATTATGATCCCTCCCATCGGGGTCAAATTGAAGTCGGTAAAGCCCAAGCTGTGGCCTGCATTCACATGTGCCAACACTCCTTCCAGCTGATTCACGGAGACGTCTTGAGGGACGAAGGAAGTATCCAGGACTTTCAACAAAGCATTTCTGTGAGCTTCAGAACACAATAGCAATGACAGGATAGATATTTTGGACGGCGTCTGTTGCAGATGCTCCACAATCTTATAATCACTTTTCCGTATCAAGCGCATGAACTCTTCTACGTCTTTCGATGCTGCTTCTTTTTCGCTTGCTTGCACTGGAACATTCTCAACCAGCTTCCTTTTCCTTTCGCTAGTCTTTCGGCCTCCACCTCGGGTGATATAAAGATCATACCACTCCTTGTCATACCTCCTGAACCAACAACATTATCCACAGCCTCGGCTGGCTGCTTATTACATCAATCTTTATCCCGTCACAATACACCTCCAACCCATATGACCCAGGGGACTGCTTTCGTGTTCTCGTACGGGATCGGTCCGGCCTTAGTTATGGTGATCGGTGGTCGCTGAGCTGGTGCTGCAATAGTGATGGTCTTTCGAGGAATCGTTACAGTGGCCACATCACTCTGATCATCTGCTACTGCCCTTGCAGGCTCTTCGGTTGCTGCTCGGTCAAACTGCAATGTGCCTCCATCAATTAAAGCCTGAATGCCTTTCTTCAAATCATCACACCCCCCAGCTAGGGTCAAACATTCCAAGCAATACTCGTCACATCCCGGGTAAACACCCCCTTGTAACAGTCGGCTCTTTATCTCGCCCAGCGGAGTCTTTAAATCGTCGACAATCATAATCAGATTTAACCCTTCCTCAGTCAGAATGGCATTTGCCCCATGATTAGACATGGGCTTCTGCACTATATTCGGACCTGCAGTTCCGAAATTGATAGTCTTATTGTCCAAAGATCCTGCACAACATGCTTAAAGCATGGCAACCCTCTATATCGTGGCCCGGAGCCCCAGAATGAAACTCACAGTGCCTGTTTGCATCATAACCAAACGGAGGAGTTCCCGTTATCGGTGCCAGAGTTCTCTTCTCTACCAGGTTCAAACCCCAGCAATGTCTGCAGTAAATCAGCATATGTCGTGGGAGGCTTCTCAAACACTCTTCTTGGTTTACCACCCTGGAATCTTCGCTGAGCACTGCTGTGCCCCCTGCTGAGGCTGCTGCTGCTGCATTGGCTGCTGCTGAGACGGTTGTTGTTGCTGAAGTGGTTGTTGCTGGTACGGGATAGTAACACTCGCCACCTGCTGCGGCTGATGATATTGGTTTCGTCCCCTGCCTCGGCCTCGGCCTCGGCCTCCAAACACTGCGCTTGCCTCGCCCTGACGGCGCCCACCAAAAGCCTTCCTATTACTGCCAGATGCAGTTGATTCCTCAACCTGGAATTTTCCTTGCTTAATGTTACGCTCAATCTTTTCTCCCATCAGAATTAGGTCTGAAAAACTGGCCAGAGATGTGTGAAACATCATGTCATGAAACAAACCTGTGAATGTGCCGATGAACATGTCATTCATTTCCTTATCTTCTACAGCGAGGACGGACCCGGGCGGCCATATCGCGCCACCTTTGCGCGTACTCTTTAAAACTCTCCCCTTTCTTCTGCGACAGCCCTGCCAATTGGACCCGATTGGGCGCCAAGTCGCTGTTATACTTGTAGTGAGCTACAAATGCCTCTGCCAATTGCTTCCATGTCTTGATATCGGTTGGCTCCAACCCCATATACCACTCTAGGGAAGGACCCGACAGACTATCTTGAAAGAAATGCATTAGCATTCTTTCATCAGTTGAGTATGCAGACATCTTTCTGTAATAAGCTCGTACGTGCCACTTTCGGGCATGTGGTCCCCTTTATACTTATCAAACGCAGGAGCTTTGAATTGATTGGCACCCTCAAAACCAGGTACCAGACCCATTGTCGCCATGTCCAAGCCCACAACACTTTGGTTCAGGACCCCCCCCTCATCTGCTCTTCTAGCATTCTGATCTTCTGGGAGTCATCCATCGGCCCTTCGAAACCTCCACCGGAGAAAGCGTCCTCCTGCTGATCTTCTTGCCACATACCATTCCCAGCTCCATACCCATCATATCCATTATTACGGCCAGCTCTAATTTGATTCATCACCGGACCTCGGCCTCTGTTGCCGTACCCTTGAATACCTCCAGCGGGCCCAAAAGCCATAAACCCAGTGCCGTTCCATTTCCAAAACCTCCGTAGCCCTGATTGGCCACACCATAACCGTCTTGCCCAAAGCCTTGAGCATTGAAACCATATTTCCCCGCATTATCGAATCCCTGATCGTTGAATCCGAACCCAGCATTGACAAAGCCATTGCCTCCCATATTATCACCCAAGTTGACGTCCCCAAGCCCAACGTTATGGACAACAGTCTCATTCCCAACTCCGACGTTACCATTCACAGCAGCGGTAGCGTTGTTGACATTAGCAGCAGGCATGTTGACTACAGGTGGAGCCACTGGCGTGGGAGTGCCGTCTCCATGAACAGTGTCGACCCCGTACGGACTGGTGCTCCTCATTACCGTGACCAGCATTCCGGGCCAGCAGAGGTTGGACCATGGCTTGCAAATTCTCCTGACCTTTTGCAATAGCTTCCATGGTCTGCATGAAGAGAGCGAGCTTCTCGCGCACATCTTGCATCACGTTCTGCATTTGATCCATGATTCTTCGACAGTTGGTGCGGGTAGAATAGCGGTGCGGGTGCTGATCTGCAATCCTGAAAAGTACCTGTTGCAGAGCAGGAAATAAGATAACATCCAATGATTACCTGTAATGTAATATGAATATGAATGCAATGCAATGTGTGTGTCTGTGCATTAGGAAGTTCATTCCCCGATTCTTGTGTGAAGGTGCAGGTGCAGTGACAATGCTAATAATATAAAGATCGACCTGAATCACAGAAAGCCTCATATATTGCTGAGAAACCAATAAACCCGGAATACAATGTCACTGAGAGTACAAAGAGAAAGCATGACCTCAACCAACAATCCTGGTGATGGTCAGCACTGTGCAAATAAAGCATACAAGTTACTACATGAAATGATCAAATCCTCCCATAGGTCTGGTATTCTTCTAGCAACTTCTTGGTCTCCGGATGACTGGGTCGAGCAAGCAGCCCTTCGACAAGTTGGTTTCTTTTCTAAGAACACGGCGCACGTCTTCAGCAGTTTCTTCCCATGCCCCCTCTCCGAAGCGATCTTCCAGCTTACGCTTCTGGGACACAGCTTCGTCTCTCCCTTTGATGGCCTTGTTTAGTGCATTCTGGAGACTATACCGGGTCATCATCTCTTCCTCACACTTTTTGATGCTGGACTTCAACTGCTCTTCGAGGTCGGAGATTTGGTGCTTCAACTTATCCTCCCTCTTCTTATTGTTGGTGAGCGTGGCATCCAAGTCTTATTGCAAGAAGAGATCTCTCGGTGAGTGATGTCAAGCGCTTTCTTCTTGGATTCAAGCATGTCATGGAACTTCTGAACTCTTGCCCCATACGTTCGCGCTTCTTCCTCTCCTCAGTCAACTCAGCCCCTAACCTGTTCATTAGCTCAATCTGCTGTTGGAAAGCATGGACGGCCTTGTTTTTCTCACTGCGTATTTGGGCTAACTCCTATTCTAACCCTTCGTTGATCTTCAACAAGGCTTCTTTTTCTCTCACCACCTGCTCGTAGGCTTCCCTAGAAACAGTAGTTGGCTCCGCTACAGGAATAGGAACAAGAATTGGTGCGTCTGGAAATGGCATCTTCAACTGACTGGCTCTCTCCTGAACCCAAACTCTATAAGGTGCATAGGCCTGACAGTCATTCTTTCCTAACAACGGCTTCCCTCTTCGGTTAATGCGCGTCCAGGCATGCTGCAACTTGGCCAATAACTCCCCCCTTCACATCTCCAGTAAAGTACAGAGATTCCCGTACTTCTTCTCTTTTGGCGGGTTCTTCAGGGCATATCCGAACTGACGGACGAACAGAGAAGGGTTGTAATTGATACACCCTTTTCTTCCTATCAGCGGAACATTAGGGTAACCAGAACAACTGAAGATAAGCTCGGATCCCAGCAGATCTCTATCAAACCAATCAACGTCTTCAGAAGTTAACCTCATCATATGCTCTGGCCAGTCGGGCGTAATTGCATTATCCATGAAAGGTCCCCTCGATGGAAATGACTCTTGACCCACATATACAGCAAAGGTACGCAACAGGAGACATTCCTTGCCTCTCCTGTTTTCATTCCTATAGTGCATCGAATGGTAAAAGTCCCCGATCAGTGTTGGTACTGGGTTACCGGCGGCAAATAGATGAAACGCATCCATGTCCACGAAGTTTGGGAAGTTAGGGAACAACACTATCCCATAAATGCAGAGGGCCAAAATAGCGTTAAAGACCACCCAACACCCCATTCTTGGCGTACTCTTGAACCTTACCAACCAGAAACTGAAGAGAAAAACCCGGAACCCCTCGCCACGCAGTCATCAACAAGTCAGAAGCATTCATATGCAAGGCCTTGGCTAAATCCTCCAGATTGGGCTCAGCGGCTGAGTGAATAAAAGGAACTGCATTTTGAACCAGCAGCTCAATAAACTCTACATACTCCTCCATGGTGGGCCCCAAGATAAAGTCCGCAAACGTGAAGCATCTCAAAGCCGGGTCATAGAATTGCATTAAGGAGTACAACCCATTCAATTCATCCTCAGTATACCTACGCACTAAACCCAACAACCGTCCGTAACTCTGCCTGAAGCTTCTACGGACATCCTCATTCGCAAGAGAAATCAGACCCAGGAGTGGAGTAATATCGGGGACAGGCAGCTTATACGCAACAATCATCCTCAAACCAGCCATGATCAAATACTCAGAAGTCCAGACACTAGAACCGGGGGAATGCGAATGCACCTGCAGCACAGACACACGTTAGTGGGATGCAATGATAATGGGTATGCAAACAATGCAATGCAAATAACATGCAACGGGGACCAACTGCCATAGCTGCATAGCCCTGAACTATATCAAGAAATCTCCGATAGGCTCTTTAGAAGTCCTCAACCCTGGTCTCGGATAGACCTATAATAAGCTCCAACAACAGTCTCTGACAGACCTCACAACCCTGGTCTCGGATAGACCTGTAATAAAGCTCCAACAACAGTCTCTGACAGACCTCAAACCATAACTCAGACTGGTCTCTGGTAGACCTCAAATCTCATCTCCAACTGGTCTCTGACAGACCTCATAACACATCTCAAATGGTCTCTGACAGACCTCAAAACACATCTCCAACTGGTCTCTGACAGACCTCATAACTCTCCATAAATACCCAGGATCTCTGATCAAGAAATAACCGGTGATCTGCAAGTCCTTAGTTACCTGCATAACCCCAAACCCTCTCACAGGTGGATGTCCTAGTAACTGACAAAGGTATGGCATCCTATGCGGTCGTCGGCGTCACAGACTTTCAGGGTTGATGATACGATTCCCAGAAGGAGTGGTATCATCAAATCCTGAAGAGGCCTCACTTAGCCAACTTCCAAATGATCGGTCCCCAGAGTCGACAATACAACTAACCAGCAACCCAAGCCACCCAAAGGGTAGGACAGGAGGCCAACCAGAAGAACCTCGTCTGAGCGTAGATTTCGCGGGACACTAGGACATGCAAAGCACTGTGCGCGACCCACTAATCTCTACTCTAAGTCTAAGGTGCACTCAAGCCCAGGTCTGGCTTCTCACTCAATATCAGAACACCCGTCATAGCCCAATATACAGCAATAATAATCAATATATAATGCTAAAAATAAAGGTCAGAAATATAAATCCATACAAAATCCTCGACGGGAAAACAAGCGTTAGGATTGGACTCTCTTAAGGGACGTTGGATCCCAAATGCATAAGAACTATCGCAGTCCTTAGCAGCCAGGGGACGTTGGATCCCCAGCAGAGTCGCCAGCTGTCGCTACTGCGAAAATCGGCGCCGGCTGAACAGAAGAGTCGCCACCGTGCGTTATTTATCCCACGGGAGGGAAAGGAAACGCTCAGAGGTAAACCTCGCACAACATGGGAAAGGTATGGTCGTCGCAACCAAAACCTGGATTCGGGAGTCGGTTACGCAAGGGGAAGGTATTAGCACCCCTCACGTCCGTCGTACTCGACGGATCCACGCTTGTTTTCGGGTATGGGATTGTTATTCTATCTAAACTATAGGTCGAGGGTTAAAAAGAAAATAAAATGAAAATAAAAATGACTCGGCAAAGTATCGCACTTTATGCCTACGTATTCTCGCCTGGAACGAGAAATCAGAGTCAACGTAGTTCGCCTACCTACGGGAAAGGAGGGGAAGGTTGCTCGCTAGGATATCGCATCCTATGCCTACGTACTTTCATACAGCATGAAAGATCAGAGCAAACGTAGTTCGGGCCTACGTACGACACAAGCTTGTCTTAGTTGATTTTATTCCTTCTGAAAAAGGTTTTTCTGATTAACAGTCCCAGCGGACAAAAATGACGTTTTGATGATTTCACATTCTTTTACGGAAGAAGTGTCTTTATGTGTTCGAAATTTTATTGTATTTTTCTGTTTGTTTTGAGAAAGAAGAGACAGAACTCTGACCTACGGTTGCAAAGGGAATCAGGCTAACCTAATGTTATCATGCATGGTTAAGACCTAGTGTCTATCATGCTCCTCTCTTGCACAGAGAGAAACAGAGATCTAAGGGAATAGGCGGAAACAGAAACAATATCAGATATATACAGTAAAACAGTAAAATGCATGAATGCAACAATACAAGCGAGGCAAGGGAGTCTCACTCAACCTCGAACCTAGAAAACAATAGGCAAAAGTGAACAGGCTTCACTTTCAACCCAACAGGGTAAACAACAAACAATACAGTCAGGAAAACCAATCAATACATCAGAAATGAAATACAGCAAAAATAAACAGCCACAGCAGCTCTGCATCAACATTCATCTTCAAGTCATCTCCAATTAGCCACAAGCTTCAGCCAGCAGTAGTCTCTATCTTCACAGTCTTCAAGCAAAGGCTTTGGTTGTCAATCTTCAGTCTACAATGGCTTTTCTTCAAGTCCTATCCTCCAAGCTGAGGGATCAATCACCAGAGTGGATTGGGTGTTAAGCAATTAGTTGACTACCAATTGGTGGTAAACCAACTGCTACTAACACATAAGCCCATTTTCTCTCAAGAGTTCTATCCCTCAGACAATAGCACCAAGCCTTCCAAAGGAAGGGGGTGAGTGTCTCAGAGAGACTCTGTATCACAGAGAGGAATGGAGGCAGTCAAAACCTTCCATGTTTGAGAATCAAGCTTTCTAACCTAGAGCTCTGCCTAGTTCCTAAACCCTAATCTCCTTAACAACTGATGGCAAAAATCTCCTCTCCAACTCTGGAAGTTGGTCTTCAGTCTATGGATCTCTAATGGCTTCATCATCTTCACAAGTCTTCAGCTCTCCACATCCCCAGACAAATCCCAACACCCAAACAAGCAAGCAATAATCCCCAGAGGGGCACACCACACCAGTCAATCAGATATATACAGTAGATTAATAGCAGTAGGGAATCCTAGTGATTTCTAAGGGGATCTAATAACTACCATAGTCCCTATAGTCCCATAGCTAAACTATTCAAGCTCTAAGTCCTAAGGGAAATGAATTAATTCTCCTAAGTTATCACTTAAAACCCTAATTTTATTCATGTGGTTCTCACCTAAACTAAACACCTAAAATTAATTTCTAAAAATGGGAACTAAATTGTATCTACAAGTTGAATATCTAACTAAACAACCTAAAAAGAATGGACAAAAATATCAAAGCATTGGTTAGAACAAAAATCAACAAATTTATGTATGAAATGAAACTATTTAAAATTCTATTTATTTGGAAAATATGGGAAAAAATATCAATAGAATATAAAATGCAATTTTTATATTTTATAATTTTCTAGACTCTTTAAATAAAATTATGCAAAAATAATCATCAAAAAATAATGATTTTTCAATTTTATGTGATTTTTACAAAATGCATGAAAGAAATGAAAGAAATTAAAAAGAATTAAAAGAAATAAATGGGAGGGGGTGAAAATAGCAAGAAACATAAAGGATACACGTTGGGCCCAGCAAGTTGGGGGGCGCGGAAAAGCAATTGAGCCCAGACTGGTCACTAACTCAAACGCTGCGTTTTGAGTTTTCAAATTTTCCCTCCGTTTGCAACATTAAACCGTGGCCGCACGATGAGGGGATTAAGTCAACATCTGGGAAGGATCTGAGGGCTGAGGGTCATCGTCCCCAACGAGCCCTAGGGTTTCTGAAAATCCCCCTTCCATGCACAGAACTTCCAGTCCTTCTTTCTCCCTAATCTCTCATGAATTAACACGATCCAAAGACAAAGATTACTCTCCTCCTCACCCTCTACACAGCCATGGTGTTAGATTCTCCTAAAGCTCATCCAATCTCCAAACCCGATAGGTGCAACATATGACATCCACCATTATCACCTGCTATCAAAAGTCTCAATTCTTGCCAAAACTCATCCTAAACTAATCTACACCTCATCCTGATCATTTCAAGCCACATACAATGAATTATCATGCTATATTCCACGTGCTATGGACCTTAACAGAATTTATGCACCATGATCAAACTCCTTGAAACTTGTCCAAACTCATCATACTCAATCCTCTATCCTATCTTAACCATTCTACTCTATCAAAACCTTATCATGCTACCTAAACTATGCAAATCGAGCAGAGATACCAACCTGTTGAAAAATGGGAGAAATAGTTATGCAACTCTCTGAATTTGATGCTTGCAGTGATTGGGACTTGCTCAGTTGTCTTGAATTAAGAGTTCTGTATGCAATGATTCGTGTGTAAACCTCCTGAATCTTGGACTTGAAACCTTTTGCAAGTTGGATGAAGAAGATGAATGGTTACAATCTTTGACCAATTCAACCAATTCTTTGATACAATTCTGACCTATGAATGATCTAGATGATGATCAAATCAAGAACAGTGAGAATTGATGGAGATTATGGAGAGTTTGTGAAGCTTATGCAAAAATGAGAAAGTGTGTAAAACTTGAGGTATTTGAACAAATGGAATCACCAACCATGGCATGAACCATCTTGCATCAATATATACATGAGGTTAGAACCTCCTAGAAACTTGGAGAAGTTTCCCCTTGCATTCTTTCATTGAATTTGGTTTATGTTTCTTCCATTACAAGCAACCATGGATAACTCTTAAAACATGAACTAAGCTCAAAATTCTACTTTAGCCAATGTCTTTAAAATGATCTTTCCATTCAAAATGACCTATAATTTTGCTTCATTTGGCCAAGATATGAAAAATCTCATTTTTAAGGCCATTTTTATTCATTAAATCCAACAATTTTGAAACCTTGTGCTATGAATCTTTCCAATCTCTCATGGTCAATTTTCTAACTCAAAATGTCATTTGGAACAAGTTTGATGTTGTAAAGTTTTCCATTTGAAGCTTCCTTGTATGAGTTTTGGGCATAGCTTAAAATGACCTGTAATTCACAAATGACCAAAATACCCTTTGCTTGCCAAGACCATAAGTAGAGTTCCCCAAATCATATGAAGGGCATACTATACCATTATAGAAAGCTAAGACAATAAGAACAACTCTTATGTTGATCAGAAATTCATTTGAAATCTCCTTGAGGGGTAAATATTGCTTGGGAGTCAAGTCACTTTCACAGACAAAATTTCAGATACCTCAGATGACCTGTAACTTGTAAGGACCATAACTGAGTTCTATAAAATCTCCTTGATGTCTCCCACCACTAAAATTAAAGGTATTGAGATCCTATACAAGTTTCATTTTGGCCAAGGATCCATTTGAAGCTTGCATTTTTACTTATCTTGCTTGGAAATTTGACCTAAACTAGGGGATTTTACATAGAAACCCTAATTTAGAACCTCCTCTTCTCCTTGATTTCTCTTGATTTCTTCTTAGCATATCACCATATCTTTATTCTCCATGTCAAATGATGAACCCCACATCTCTTCAATAGCCCTTAATGCCTCTCCAACAATCCTTTGACCTAGGGTTGACCCAGGGTTGACCCAGATGAAACCCTAGTTGACTGTCTTCAACTGTAATTCTTGTGACTTTACCAATGGACTTGTTTCCTTCCCCCAAATGACTTTCTAAATCCTCCAATGATGTCTAGATACTCCCCATGCCTTCAATTCACAGCTCATACTTTCCTTGATGATCCCCATATACCCTCAGCCAGGAGATAGATGAACTGCTTGATCCATTGACTTGATAGCTTCCCCATTATTTCTGATGACTTGAATGAGATTGAATTTGAATGATAACCTCTTGATAGGGCCTCTAGAGATGATAATAATGATTGGTCCCCTGTTGGATGACTTGCTATGCTTATGCTATGCATATGGTTAGGCTATGTACATGACTCTATATGCAAATGCTAATGATATTGAAATATAAACCAAGTGAATAAGGTTGGGCAAATTTTAGGGTGCAACAGTATGTTTGCATGAATGTTGGGTAGAAGGGATTTTCGCCAATCCGTAGGAATTGATGAACATGTTTGATGTGTTGTTGTGATTTTAATTGTTGCTGGTAAGATAGGTTTGTTGCATGTGGTTGGAGAACGATGGTTTGGATGATTTAGGGTTTTCGGGTAGTTTACCATTTTAAGCCGAAAATGATTTAATCGGTAGAGCTGAGGTTTTATCGAGTGGAACCTAGAATGATTAGGTAGCTAAGTCGCAGAATGTTGAACTAGTGCTGTGAGAACTGGTTTGAGTGGAATCGGATAATTTCGGGGAGTTTTTGCCGATTCTGAACAGTGGGGTTTTTGTGAAGTCGCAGACATTCGCCAGCACTTTCGCTAGGCGAGTGAGTAGCGAACATTCGCTGATGTTTCGCTAGGAGAACTGGGTAGCCAGTGCTTCCAGTAGCCACTGTCTACCTTCGCTGGGAGTTCGCTGGGCGAGCGAGAGTAGCGAGCATTCGCTGATGCTTCGCTAGGCGAGTGAGCCAGCGAGCATGACAGTAGTTTGTGTTTTTGTGTTGTTCTGTTTTGTTCTCTGTGTTGTGGGACCCTTGTTGGTCATGATTAAATATGAGATTGGTGTTGAACAGTTAAGGGTGTATGTGTGGTGTTGGAATGTGATTTCCGTGTTAATCGTTTAATTAGAATAATTAAATTGGTGTATGTTATTATGTATGAATATGGTGATGTGTGGAATATGTATGTTCGACGTATAAAATGTGATCAGGAGGATCGTGTGCACCTTGTGTGCTTAGATTGTTGTTATGCATTGGTGTCGTGCATATCTGTCATAACCCAAATTTGTCCTACCTGTATGATTTGCACCTGTACGTCCATCCACCAACCATTACTCATAAAATCCAAAAAAATATGTTCATCAGGCCAAGAATGAGTATTTACTAAAGGTTAGTCAGGTTTGACCTAATCTTGGTCAAATTGGTCATGTTGCATAATCAAGGTCAAAAGCATTGATTTAGTTGGAGTATGGATTAAGTAACCGGACAATGGCTGAGTTATTAGTATTTCATGGTTGGTAGTAATCAAAATATGGTTCACTCTTCAATCAGAGTTTTATGTAATGCTTTGGAGTCCATATTTTAATTCACGATTTTTCCAATTTGAAAGCAGGATGCTTGTTTAAGAAGGTTTATGGTGACAATTTTGGTTTGACATGATGCAAGAGGCAGGAGTTCAAGTCATATTTCGCAAATGGGTTTAAGGTTTTAAAATTCTAAATTTCAAGATTGGTTCATGATTATTTATCAGAGACTGATTCAGGACATTATGCAAATCCAAGAGTGACTTCGAATGTAAAACGTGGAGTTCATATGAAATTTGAGTTTTAGTCATCTCTGTCCGTAATCGAAGAATCCAAAGACCATTTTAAAATCCAATGCTCAAAGCCCAAATTGGTTAGTCAAAATCCACTCAAATTTCAAAAAAAGGGCATGTATCAAAAAATATTAAAAGCCTTTGCCCATTACATTAGTAATTATGGAAATTACACTCGAAACAAAATATAAAAAAAATATCCCAACAGCTATTTCCAAAAGCCTCATGCCAGCATGCACCGCTTTCCAAGAATCTTACTCCATGTTGGCGTGGGTTGCGGCGCGAAATGAACACCAATGAGTGCCTCATCTCAGGACTATCATAGCTGCAATTTGTTGCCTGCACACACCAATTGAAAGGTTTTCTCATGAAACCAATGTCAAATAAAATAACAAGAGGGATCAATCAGTCATAGAGTTCAGAGATTAGCGAAGTATCGGTTTTTTGAAGAAACAATCAGATCTTCTTCTGAATGCTGATGATTTGGAAGCAATGTGGGTGTGCTTAAGAGAAAATTGTGTGATCGATGATGCTACTGGTGCAGAAAAGATGAATTATGAAGACTTTTGCCACATTGCTTCTGTATGTACAGAACAAATAGGTCCTAAATGCGACGATTCTTTAGTCCTTCTAACTTCATGAAGTTCGAAAAAGATGAGCAGGGGAGAATTGCCATTCTACCATTTTACCTTTTACGTGATGCGTACGGTTTCACTTACACAGGCAAGAATTGATATGAGTGAGCTTGATGTGGATTCTGATGGTTTCCTTCAGCCACATGAAATGGAAGCCTATATACGAGGTCTTATACCCAATTTGGCACAGTTACGTCATGAAATGGCTGCAGGCTTTGTTCCAATGTACTGTCGTATTGCTACACACAAGTTATTTTCTTTTGTGATCCTCATAGACGAGAAAAAACTTGCATCAAGAAGGTGCTGCTTAACAATTGTCTTCAGGAATTAATGGAGCTTCACCAGGAAAGTGAAGAAGAAGTAACAGACACAGAACAAGCCGGAAACACCTTTCCGATTGGTCTAGTACGTACTGTACGTGCAGCAACTTTGTTCATGCAAGCCCCTCAAACTTCTCTCGATCGCGACCGTGTAACCTGCAGTGAAAGAAAACCAAGCGGTTCAGAAACTTTCAGTGCCAATTTCTCACAAATGCAACCTATTGTCAAAACCATAAACCGCAATATTGTCTATTAAACCTGCAACAAAAAATGCAAATGGAAGTTCAATAAAGGCAACTACGAGCCACACGTAACCCAATACGATAAGCCATTTTTAAGTTATGCTATTACCATATCATCAGCAGCCTATAGAGAGGGCATTTGAAAATTCCACGTACAATATTCAAAACCAACAATGCAGCTGCCAAGCACAAAATTTTCAACTTGTATCTGCATTACAATGTAAACAGAACCATTTTTTCAAACTTTGAAAATTCAAAATCAAATCAAATTCATCTCAAACAAAAAACATAAACATAGCGTGTGTGTCTTCATCGTCAACATAACACAATCCTATGTTATGTTCTTTTTTCGTTGAGTAGTCACAAACAACCCCATTTCACTTTTTCGAATTCAAAACTTTTCAAACCTGTTTTTTTCCTCAAAGATGGAACCTTTATCTCTAAACAGTGAAGATTCTCACAAGAAAAAAGAAGGGTCTCGTTGCTGTGCCACTGATTCAAGTGCTGAGTCTAGAAAAACAAGTTTCAGTGGATCTAGTTCTACTTCTACTTCTACCTCTACCTCTTCACTTTCTACTTTTACTTCTACTTCAGATGAAGCTAAAGCGAAAGGGTTTTCTTCTCCTCCTACTCCTCTTGGCTGGCCTATTCTCAAAGCAACACTTTCCAATTCAAAGCGTTTGAGTTCTGATGAAAAACATAAACCCAACTTGGAGTTGGATCACAACAAATTTACCTCTATTGATTTAAAAATCCCAGATGTTGATATGATGAAGGAGAGGTTTGCAAAGTTGTTGCTTGGTGAAGATATGTCAGGTTCAGGAAAAGGGGTTTGCACTGCTTTGGCAATCTCTAATGCCATTACTAATCTTTGTGCTACTGAATTTGGGCAACTATGGAGACTGGAACCACTACCTAGTGAGAAGAAAGAAATGTGGCAGAGAGAGACGGAATGGCTTGTTAGCATTAGTGATCACATTGTTGAATTAATACCTTCTTGGCAAACAGTTCCGGATGGAAAGAAACTCGAGGTAATGACTTGCAGGCCTAGGATAGATATTTGTATCAATCTTCCCGCCCTTCGCAAACTTGATAACATGCTACTCGAAATATTAGAGAGCTTCACAGCTACAGAATTTTGGTATGTTGATCAAGGAATTGTAGCTGCTGATGCAGATGGTTCGGCCTCTTTTCGCAAGTCAATTCAGCGGCAAGAAGAGAAGTGGTGGCTCCCGCTACCCCGTGTCCCCCCTGTAGGTCTCAGTGAGAAGTCAAGAAAGAAGTTGAATCACTCTAGAGAAAGTGCTAGTCAAATTCTCAAAGAAGCCACGTCTATCAACAGCATTGCGTTGGCCGAAATGGAAGTTCCCGAGTCATATTTGGAAACCCTCCCTAAGAACGGAAGAGCTTGCCTCGGAGATTTTATTTACCGATACATCACATCAGATCAATTCTCTTCAGAGTGCTTACTTGATTGCTTAGACATATCTTCTGAACATATTACACTCAAAATTTCCAGCAATGTGAAGCTTGTGCTAGTACGTAGAGTTGGGGTCCCACAACCGTCCTTTTGAAAACTGCAAAAAAGACACCAACAGGCCATGACAATAAGTTGATAAACTTGTACATAGCCATACAAACCAACTTGTGTTATTTCATAAACCTTGTAAGAAGAAGAGACAAGTTACTGCACCATCTTCTCCAAACGAACACACCAAGCTCCCGCAAGGACAGGTTATTTACCGCAAAACCGTCATGGAAGGAGAGTCTTCATGATTTTCATAAGCTGTCAAGTTTGATATTTCAGGACCTGTTATCAAACCAGAACCAGACCTGCTATCAAACAAGACATGGAGGTATGAGGTTTATGACTTGCAAAACAAATCAAAGACAATTAACGAGCATAAAACGGTATAGAAGAGAGGAGCTCATGTGAGCACAAGAACAATTCGTACATTCTTTATGATAGCCATCATGGTGTGTCAAGTTGTTGTCTAAACATCTCAAACATAATTACAAATCATCTTGAATACCATTTACCACAGTAAAAATACATAAGTCCCATTTACTAGCAGTAAAATCAGGGATGTGGTAAAATGTCTTTACCTTACTACAGACAGAAAAAATGGTACTACCTCACCTCAAGCCTCTGCATACTCTCTCCATATAAAACCTCGTCAGAAGTGACAGCAAAGGGGGAGCTAGCAGCCTCCAAACCCTAGACCAAGGAGCCATAACCAGAAAACTCTTCACTTCTCCTCTAACCTCCAACCCAGCTCCGGAACAACCGTTAAACATCTATGCTTCCCCTGTTCTTCATCCTTTGACTTCTTACCTTCACCCAGAAAGCCCAAAACAACACAACCGTCTTCATCGTACAAAACGCTAACCCATTTTCCGCTCAACTTCAACTTTCGCCGCGAAACAACAAACCACGACCACCGCTCTCACCTCTTTCGATTTCATGCCCAGAACCCACGATAACCTCCACAAACAACTTCGAATCTGTCGAACTTCCCTTTAATTTCTCCAACCAGCATGATTTCACAACCCAAAACCCCTTCTTCCAACTTCGACAAACCAAACAACCTTGTTCAACCGTAAACCCCCCAAACTTCCGAACCAACAATGAAACAACCGCAGACCCAATCAGAATCATCGAATTAGAAACAAAACGAAGGGTTTGAATGAAAATAGAGGAAGTGAATCCAAATCGCGAGGAAAGTTTAAGTAAGAGAAATGGCTCATACGAGAAAGAAGTCTATTTTGTTGTTTTATCGAGGAATGTTTAGTTTTTTTCTCTTTTCTGAACTAGCCTGTTATATGGTTTTTTTTTGTCTTTATCAAGTTTGAATTTACTTCATTTAACAGATCTGGTAGCTTGGGCTTTAACACTATTTATTTATTTATTTATTTTATAAAAAAACGGGCATGCTTTTAACTAAAAGGAAGGATGGGTTTGACCCATATGATTTCTATAGCTAATACACACCACACATGGAGCATTATCCCTTTTTTTATGTGATTCTGTAAAGTCTTATATTTATTTATTTTCATTAAATTTTGTGAGATTTAATTCTTTTTTTTAAATCTTTTTGGGTCGATGACGATACCCTAAGTTATAACTTTGTCAAATTATTGACGAGTAATGACAAACCCGAGACCAATTTTTTCCAAACTTTCATTTTCGTTTTTTATCCACTTTTTCTTATTCTTTAGTCAATGATGACTTTAATGATTATTATCGGTCAAATTATTGAGATGATAATTTAGTCGAGACCATTTCATTTTCGCTTCAAATCATTTTTAAAAAAACATTTTCTCGATCAAACTCCAAAAGAAGGAGATTCTTGGAATCTAGCATTCCTTGGATCTTCGAGTGAATAATTCTCGAGGCACGCTCTTGAGTTGTTATTCACTCAATCTTTTGATTTTCTCAAACGCTTTCTCAATATCTTTTCTCGATTAAAACTCCGAAAGAAAGAGGCACTTGGAATCCAGCATTCCTTGTGTCTTCGAGTGAATAATTCTCGAGGCGCGCCCTTGAGTTGTGTATGGATTAAGTAACCGGACAATGGTTGAGTTATTAGTATTTCATGGTTGGTAGTAATCAAGATATGGTTCACTCTTCAATCAGAGTTTTATGTAATGCTTTGGAGTCCATATTTTAATTCACGATTTTTCCAATTTGAAAGCAGGATGCTTGTTTAAGAAGGTTTATGGTGACAATTTTTGTTTGACATGATGCAAGAGGAAGGAGTTCAAGTCATATTTCGCAAATGGCTTTAAGGTTTTAAAATTGTAAATTTCAAGATTGGTTCATGATTATTTATCAAGAGACTGATTCAAGACATTATGCAAATCCAAGAGTGACTTCGAATGTAAAACGTGGAGTTCATATGAAATTTGAGTTTTAGTCATCTCTGTCCGTAATCGAAGAATCCAAAGACCATTTTTAAAATCCAATGCTCAAAGCCCAAATTGGTTAGTCAAAATCCACTCAAATTTCAAAAAAAGGGCATGTATCAAAAAATATTAAAAGCCTTTGCCCATTACATTAGTAATTATGGAAATTACACTCGAAACAAAATATAAAAAAAATATCCCAACAGCTATTTCCAAAAGCCTCATGCCAGCATGCACCGCTTTCCAAGAATCTTACTCCATGTTGGCGTGGGTTGCGGCGCGAAATGAACACCAATGAGTGCCTCATCTCAGACCATCATAGCTGCAATTTATTGCCTGCACACACCAATTGAAAGGTTTTCCCATGAAACCAATGTCAAATAAAATAACAAGAGGGATCAATCAGTCATAGAGTTCAGAGATTAGCGAAGTATCGGTTTTTTGAAGAAACAATAAGATCTTCTTCTGAATGCTGATGATTTGGATGCAATGTGGGTGTGCTTAAGAGAAAATTGTGTGATCGATGATGCTACTGGTGCAGAAAAGATGAATTATGAAGACTTTTGCCACATTGCTTCTGTATGTACAGAACAAATAGGTCCTAAATGCCTATGATTCTTTAGTCCTTCTAACTTCATGAAGTTCGAAAAAGATGAGCAGGGGAGAATTGCCATTATACCATTTTACCATTTACGTGATGCGTACGGTTTCACTTACACAGGCAAGAATTGATATGAGTGAGCTTGATGAGGATTCTGATGGTTTCCTTCAGCCACATGAAATGGAAGCCTATATACGAG
Organism: Lathyrus sativus; assembly: GCA_963859935.3. NCBI lineage: Eukaryota > Viridiplantae > Streptophyta > Magnoliopsida > Fabales > Fabaceae > Lathyrus > Lathyrus sativus. The sequence goes on along the minus strand of CAWUDS030005163.1, from coordinate 41,804 downwards.
GTCTTATACCCAATTTGGCACAGTTACGTCGTGAAATGGCTGCAGGCTTTGTTCCAATGTACTGTCGTATTGCTACACACAAGTTCTTTTTCTTTTGTGATCCTCATAGACGAGAAAAAACTTGCATCAAGAAGGTGCTGCTTAACAATTGTCTTCAGGAATTAATGGAGCTTCACCAGGAAAGTGAAGAAGAAGTAACAGACACAGAACAAGCCGGAAACACCTTTCCGATTAGTCTAGTACGTACTGTACGTGCAACAACTTTGTTCATGCAAGCCACTCAAACTTCTCTCGACCGCGACCTCGTAACCTGCAGTGAAAGAAAACCAAGCGGTTCAGAAACTTTCAGTGCCAATTTCTCACAAATGCAGCCTATTGTCCAAACCATAAACCGCAATATTGTCTATTAAACCTGCAACAAAAAAGGCAAATGGAAGTTCAATAAAGGCAACTACGAGCCACACGTAACCCAATACGATAAGCCATTTTTGAGTTATGCTATTACCATATCATCAGCAGCCTATAGAGAGGGCATTTGAAAATTCCACGTACAATATTCAAAACCAACAATGCAGCTGCCAAGCACAAAATTTTCAACTTGTATCTGCATTACAATGTAAACAGAACCATTTTTTCAAACTTTGAAATTTCAAAATCAAATCAAATTCATCTCAAACAAAAAACATAAACATAGCGCGTGTGTCTTCATCGTCAACACAACACAATCCTATGTTATGTTCTTTTTTCATTGAGTAGTCACAAACAACCCCATTTCACTTTTTCGAATTCAAAACTTTTCAAACCTGTTTTTTTCCTCAAAGATGGAAACTTTATCTCTAAACAGTGAAGATTCTCACAAGAAAAAAGAAGGGTCTCGTTGTTGTGCCACTGATTCAAGTGCTGAGTCTAGAAAAACAAGTTTCAGTGGATCTAGTTCTACTTCTACTTCTACCTATACCTATTCACTTTCTACTTTTACTTCTACTTCAGATGAAGCTAAAGCGAAAGGGTTTTCTTCTCCTCCTACGCCTCTTGGCTGGCCTATTCTCAAAGCTACACTTTCCAATTCAAAGCGTTTGAGTTCTGATGAAAAACATAAACCCAACTTGGAGTTGGATCACAACAAATTTACCTCTATTGATTTAAAAATCCCAGATGTTGATATGATGAAGGAGAGGTTTGCAAAGTTGTTGCTTGGTGAAGATATGTCAGGTTCAGGAAAAGGGGTTTGCACTGCTTTGGCAATCTCTAATGCTATTACTAGTCTTTGTGCTACTGCATTTGGGCAACTATGGAGACTAGAACCACTACCTAGTGAGAAGAAAGAAATGTGGCAGAGAGAGACGGAATGGCTTGTTAGCATTAGTGATCACATTGTTGAATTAATACCTTCTTCGCAAACATTTCCGGATGGAAAGAAACTCGAGGTAATGACTTGCAGACCTAGGACAGATATTTTTATCAATCTTCCCGCCCTTCGCAAACTTGATAACATGCTACTCGAAATATTAGAGAGCTTCACAGCTACAGAATTTTGGTATGTTGATCAAGGAATTGTAGCTGCTGATGCAGATGGTTCGGCCTCTTTTCGCAAGTCAATTCAGCGGCAAGAAGAGAAGTGGTGGCTCCCGGTACCCCGTGTCCCCCCTGCAGGTCTCAGTGAGAAGTCAAGAAAGAAGTTGAATCACTCTAGAGAAAGTGCTAGTCAAATTCTCAAAGCAGCCACGTCTATAGACAGCATTGCATTGGCCGAAATGGAAGTTCCCGAGTCATATTTGGAAACCCTCCCTAAGAACAGAAGAGCTTGCCTCAGAGATTTTATTTACCGATACATCACATCAGATCAATTCTCTTCAGAGTGCTTACTTGATTTCTTAGACATATCTTCTGAACATATTACACTCAAAATTTCCAGCAATGTGAAGCTTGTGCTAGTACGTAGAGTTGGGGTCCCACAACGGTCCTTTTGAAAACTGCAAAAAAGACACCAACCGACCATGACAATAAGTTGATAAACTTGTACATAGCCATACAAACCAACTTGTGTTATTTCATAAACCTTGTAAGAAGAAGAGACAAGTTACTGCACCATCTTCTCCAAACGAACACACCAAGCTCCCGCAAGGACAGGTTATTTACCGCAAAACCGTCATGGAAGGAGAGTCTTCATGATTTTCATAAGCTGTCAAGTTTGATATTTCAGGACCTGTTATCAAACTAGAACCAGACCTGCTATCAAACAAGACATGGAGGTATGAGGTTTATGACTTGCAAAACAAATCAAAGACAATTAACGAGCATAAAACGGTAGAGAAGAGAGGAGTTCATGTGAGCACAAGAACAATTCGTACATTCTTTATGATAGTCATCATGGTGTGTCAAGTTGTTGTCTAAACATCTCAAACATAATTACAAATCATCTTGAATACCATTTACCACAGTAAAAATACATAAGTCCCATTTACTAGCAGTAAAATCAGGGATGTGGTAAAATGTCTTTACCTCACTACAGACAAAAAAAATGGTACTACCTCACCTCAAGCCTCTGCATACTCTCTCCATATAAAACCTCGTGAGAAGTGACAGCAAAGGGGGAGCTAGCAGCCTCCAAACCCTAGACCAAGGAGCCATAACCAGAAAACTCTTCACTTCTCCTCTAACCTCCAACCCAGCTCCGGAACAACCGTTAAACATCTATGCTTCCCCTGTTCTTCATCCTTTGACTTCTTACCTTCACCCATAAAGCCCAAAACAACACAGTCGTCTTCATCGTACAAAACGCTAACCCATTTTCCGCTCAACTTCAACTTTCTCCGCGAAACAACAAACCACGACCACCGCTCTCACCTCTTTCGATTTCATGCCCATAACCCACGATAACCGCCACAAACAACTTCGAATCTGTCGAACTTCCCTTTAATTTCTCCAACCAGCATGATTTCACAACCCAAAACCCCTTCTTCCAACTTCGACAAACCAAACAACCTTGTTCAACCGTAAACCCCCCAAACTTCCGAACCAACAATGAAACAACCGCAGACCCAATCAGAATCATCGAATTAGAAACAAAACGAAGGGTTTGAATGAAAATAGAGGAAGTGAATCCAAATCGCGAGGAAAGTTTAAGTAAGAGAAATGGCTCATACGAGAAAGAAGTCTGTTTTGTTGTTTTATCGAGGAATGTTTAGTTTTTTTCTCTTTTCTGAACTGGCCTGTTATATGGTTTTTTTTGTCTTTATCAAGTTTGAATTTACTTCATTTAACAGATCTGGTAGCTTGGGCTTTAACACTATTTATTTATTTATTTATGTTATAAAAAAACGGGCATGCTTTTAACTAAAAGGAAGGATGGGTTTGACCCATATGATTTCTATAGCTAATACACACCACACATGGAGCATTATCCCTTTTTTTATGTGATTCTGTAAAGTCTTATATTTATTTATTTTCATTAAATTTTGTGAGATTTAATTCTTTTTTTTAAATCTTTTTGGGTCGATGACGATACCCCAAGTTATAACTTTGTCAAATTATTAACGAGTAATGACAAACCCGAGACCAATTTTTTCCAAACTTTCATTTTCGTTTTTTATCCACTTTTTCTTATTCTTTAGTCAATGATGACTTTAATGATTATTATCGGTCAAATTATTGAGATGGTAATTTAGTCGAGACTATTTCATTTTCGCTTCAAATCATTTTTAAAAAAACATTTTCTCGATCAAACTCCAAAAGAAGGAGATTCTTGGAATCTAGCATTCCTTGGATCTTCGAGTGAATAATTCTCGAGGCACGCTCTTGAGTTGTTATTCACTCAATCTTTTGATTTTCTCAAATGCTTTCTCAATATCTTTTCTCGATTAAAACTCCGAAAGAAAGAGGCACTTGGAATCTAGCATTCCTTGTGTCTTCGAGTGAATAATTCTCGAAGCACGCCTTTGAGTTATTATCCACTCAACCTTTCGACTCTTTCAAATTCAATCATTTTCAAACATTCTCCTAAGTTGAATGCTCGTCCGCATTCGCAACCCATTTTATTCACAACTCCTCGTGGTTTTTGATATTAGGGGAACCCTCAGGGACTAATATCATTTCTCACAATCCTAACACTTGACACGTCGTCAAGTCGGTCCCATTTCTGATCAAATCTTCGACACGTCGTCGAGCTACTTCAAAACAACTTCCTTTTGGCCTCGCATGCCATTCTTCGATTCGATCCTTTCACAAACTCTTTTTAAAAACTTACGAAAGAAAGATATTCTTAGAATCTAGCATTCTTTGAATATTCGAATAAGTAACTCTCGAGGCGCGCCCTTGAGTTGTTGTTAGTTCATTCTTTCAAACTCAAAACATCCAACTCTTTACCTTCAATTTATTCATTCAACTCTCGAAAGAGCTGAGTTCTTGGAATCTCGCAGTTCTTGAATTCTTGAGTGACAAGCTCTTGAGGCGCGCTCTTGGGTTGCTTGTCAGTCACCTTTTCGTCTCATACTCAAACTTCAACCCTTTTCAAACCTCATCTTTTCGTGGTTGTTACCACGAACTACGGACACTCTGATTCTTCATTCATTTTCGAATGTGAGATACGTAGGCACAAGATTGCGATGATCTTGGCGAGCACACCTCTATCCATCTTCCGTTTCCCCCCATCCTTTCCCGTAGTCGAACTACGACGTTCTGATTTCTCATTCTCGTCCGAATGAGCATACGTAGGCACAAGGGCCCCAATCCTTGGCGAGCACCCTATATTCCAACCATCCCTCTCCCCCTAGCATCTTAAACCTTTTACCTTACCAATTCTACCCTTAACAACGAGAAGAAAACAAGTAAACCTAAACAACACTCCCCACATTTACCTTAAGAGGTTCCCGTCGAGTACGACGGACGTGAGGGGTGCTAATACCTTCCCCTCACGTAACCGACTCCCGAACCCGAAACATGGTTGCGACAGCCCTGTTCCTATCCTTTCGTTTCAAGAGGTTTTTCTCGGTATTTTCCTCTCCCGTTTATTTGGGAAAAATAAAGTTCGGTGGCGACTCTGTCGAACCGCATTTACGCGCCTTTTGCGCGAGGGTCGTATGTTCGAATGAATTTTCGAGGTGCGACAGCTGGCGACTCTGCTGGGGACATTGCTCCATGCAAAGAGAGAGTCTAGCCTATCTTTTGGTTTGTGAGGAGTGTTTGTTTATTTCCTTCTTGTTTATGTATTTGTTCTCTTGTGGATTTTATTCGTGCTTGTTATCTTGGTTGCCTGTTGGTTCTTGGGATGACGTCATGAGTAAGGCTCTATGCCCGAGCTTTGGTAAAAGCAGAGAGAACACTTAGTTTAGAATTGGTAGTCGAGTAGTGTTAGTCACCAAGGATTCGCTCCTTGTATGCCTAGCATGAAAGCTCCTCCAGAGGAGACCTATTCGTAGATCTCGTTGTAACACAGCTAGCCTGTTGCACGACTTGATTAATGAAGGGTCCGTGATTCTGGGAACCTTTTGTTAGCACCAGTTCCGATATTGGTGGTCGTGTAGTGTTAGTCTCCAAGGACTCGCTCCTTGTGCGCCTAGCACGAGGACCCCGCTCAGGAGAGACCTTATCATCATTATCGTCATAATACGGTCAGCCTGTTGCGTGACGCTAATACGACTAGTGTCCGTGATCCTGGGAACCAAACGTAGAAACCATCCCGTAAGTGGGTTTATGGGTAGAATGTTTAGATCTTCCCGCATAGGTCGTACTTGTCAATTTTCTTTGAGCAGGAATTATGGTTACTTATCTATCACAGTTACCAGCTTCAGGAGCTGTTCGAACTATGATCTTGGGATCCTGGATCTTGTATCTTGCATTGCATCTTGCATATCATTCGTATTGCATTTCATATGTTGTGCATTTTGCATTTCCAGTCCTTCAACAGAACCTTATGTCTTCGTTCCTTCCTCTCCAGTAAATCAAGCTGATTCCTCGACACCAGTACGCAACTAGAGCCAATACCAGACGAATGATGGAGCAGATTCAACAGGAGCAAGTCGCCTTCAAGGAAGAGTTGGATTCCATGAAAGGAAAGATCGACCAGATCCTCGAAGCCATCCTCGCGGCCAGAAGAGAGGAAGAACAGCGTGAAGCCGCTGCTGTCGTCAACAATGGCCAAGGACAGGGGTCTACTGCCATCCCTTTGGTTCCAATTCCAAATCCTCATGGGATGCCGTTGAACTTCAATAATGCAGCTGAAGGAAACACTTCTCAGCCAATCCCAGCGCCTGGAGTTGCTGTTGGAGTTATCCCGCAGGCCCAGCCTACTGCTGTGCAAATCCCAGTTCCCCATATCGAAGATACTTTGATGGATCAGTATGACGATGTTCAGAACTATCATGCTGCTATTCCCATCGCCAGTCCTGTTGCCGCTCAGGATTCTGAAGCCATGAAGATGTGCCGAGATCTAGCCGAGAAACTCCGAGCCATGGAGGGGCATAACTCAAATTCTTTCAGTGCTCTGGAATTGTGCTTGGTGCCTAATGTTGTCATTCCTCCCAAGTTCAAGGTGCCCGAATTTTCAAAGTACAAAGGTCTCAGTTGCCCAAACATTCGTCTGAAGATGTACTGTCCCAAAATGGCTTCCTATGCCAGAGACGAGAAGCTCATGATCCATTGCTTCTAGGACAGCTTGTCTGGGGCATCACTCGAATGGTATATGCAGCTGGAGCGTAATAGTATGCGCACTTGGGCCGAGCTAGCCGGTGCATTCGTCAAGCAGTATAAGTACAACACAGATCTTGCTCCAAATCGTACTCAGCTTCAGAGTATGACTCAGAAGGACAACGAATCCTTCAAGGAGTACGCGCAACGATGGAGAGAGTTAGCCGCAAGGGTTCATCCACCCCTTGTTGACCGTGAATTGATTGACATCTTCATGGGTACCTTGCAAGGCCAGTACTACGAAAAGCTGATCGGTAGTGTCTCCGCTGGATTCTCTGACTTGGTGATCGTCGATGAGAGAATTGAAGAAGGGCTGAAGAGAGGAAAGATCCCAGGAGGTTCTAACAGCCAGGCTAATGCCAAGAAGCCTTTCAACGGATACAAGAAGAAGGAGGGCGAAACAAATGCCATCTTTTCGCAGAAAAGGCAAAGCTTCTCAACAAGCTCCCCCTCCTATGCCTTATCAAGTTCCCTATTATCAGTATCCGTATGTTGCTGCCGCGCAATGTGCTCCTATGCCTTATCAGCCAGCTGTTCAAGCAGTGCAAGCTCAGATGCCACGGCAACAGGCTCCTCAGCAACAAGCCTACAACCATCAAGGATATCAGTATCCTCCTCAGCAACAGCAGATGCAAGCTACTCAGCAACGACAAGGTACTCGCCCACAGCGTCCGCAGAGAACATGGAGACCAGATAGAGTCTTTGATCGTCTACCAATGTCATATGCCAAAATTTTCGCTCAGTTGATGGAGAAGAAAGTTGTTGTTCCAAGAGATTTGGCTCCTCCAACTGTCATTCCTGCCGATTACGATGCAAATGCTCATTGTGAGTTTCATAAGGGCGCTCCAGGTCACACCATTGAGGACTGCAGGGCTTTCAAGCACATAATTCAAGACATGATCGACAGGGATGCTATCAACTTCAATGGGAAGTCTCCAAATATCATCAACAATCCGATGCCACCAGTCAACTAGTGCCAACATCAGATCGACTCCACTCAAGTTCATTCCGCGAAGAAGGCAGTCATGTTGCCAGTTCATTATTCGCAGTTCTTATATTTTGTCTTTGTTTGTTTAAGTATTGTATGCTTTGAACAATTGCCATTCGTATTTGGTTTTCATTAATGTATCGTTTATGCATGTTTTGAATTAGTCATGTCGTATTCACTCATTTTTCACTTATCACTGACACATTTATTCACTCCACTCTATTCACTGTTGTTTAGCTTGATTTGAGGGAGGATGATGAAAACGAGATACCCATAATTGCAAACCGTGTGCTTTCAGATAGAATCTCGTCAATGATGTGCAGGCATTGCTTTAATTACCCAAAACACCGGAGATATAAGGAGTTAATCCCTAGTAAACCACTTCGAGCCTAGAAGTAGTAGTTTCCTTCGGATATTCGAACCTTTACGCTCAACCTGGGGCAGGGTAGTGTTCAGTTAATTCAACCCCGCACTCGAATCAGCAAAGCAAAATCCAGAAGGCGGTTATTCATCAATGATCCATGACATGGCAGTCACAACCTTCCCAAAAATAAAAATCAAAAATCCTGCTAAGTCAAACACCTCAGAGGGGACTTAGGCAAAAAATCAAGGCAATCCCGATGGATCTGACAAGCAAAGTCAATCCATGCAAAAGTTAGGGATCAAAAACAAAAAACAAAAGAGGACCCCGAAACCCTCAACAAAAAAACTAAATTTCAGTGGTCATCCAATCGAGAGGGTCACTGATATCTATCAAAATAAGGTGACTGCCACATCGAGCAAACCTTGAACCTTCAAGCTTACACCGTCCAGACAAGTGTAGAATTAACTGAGCGTAGGACTGGAGATCATTAAGAAGAAGGGGTGGGGTACAAATCATACTTTGAGCCTAATAACCTTTGTTTCATAACCGTGAACCAGACCACGTTACAACCATCGAAAGACCTAATTGAGGCGGGGTTTATTCTGAAAGCATACTATCGCAAGGTTGCGTAACCTGACTCCTCACATGATTGCAAATCATCAACATTGGTGTCATTATTCTTGCAACATCTTTTATACTAATCAAAATTAGCACTACGTCTGGGCTAATGGTCCATTTGTTTCACTATCACGACACTTCAATAAAACGATACTTTTTCAAATCTTGCATCAAACTTTGCATTAATATTACCATTTGTGAATGTACAATTTTAATTGCAAATCAGTGCTAGGTATTCAAAGACGTCTCAACAAGGGGCAATCAAGGAAGAACTTGACTTTCAGTGACTGTCACGAAGCAAGACTACCTCAGAACCCACAGGCTGGGGCAAATCACTCAACAGCTCGAGCAGGGGCAAGTCATCCGAGTTCAACTTCCATATGCCAGAACTGGTTAAGCTGGGGCAGACCATTACCATGTTCAAACTGGGGCAAGACCAGGTCGTCCTGACCATCAAGCAGAGTTGCAACCTTTTCTGAAGGAAATTCACAATAAACTGCCAAATACCCAGACTTGGGGCATATAGAGTATCTTCGTCTGCTTCAATCATGGCATCTTCAACAAGCTACGTGTCGAGGAAGTCAATCCCTCCCACCGCCCGAAGTCCAATCTGCATTAGCAACTTCTAGAGTCCACCGCGCTGGCGTCTCCCAGCATTTCCAATTACCTGTCTGCAATCATGTGCATCATACGCATTGCATTCGCTATCATAAGCATCTTGCATCATATGCATACCCAACCATATCATACTTCCCCGACTCTTGCATCTCCGCGCGTCAGCATTTGCGTTGGCACTTCCACTCGCATGGAATATCATTTATCATCCAACATTCATATATGCAAGTCAAGGTCCAGGATCAATCTTAAAGGTTTCCAAGACCATCACCAGCCCAATCAGGGGCATCTTCCACAACGTCTTCAAAGCAATCATCAGCCCAATCAGGGGCATTTTTGCAAGATTGTGGGTTTGTCCCACGATTTTCAAGAGCTTCAAAGCAATCATCAGCCCAGTCAGGGGCGATCTTCTGCGATTATCTTCAAGTCAATATTCAGCCCAGTCAGGGGCATACCATTCAGGATCATGGGCGTTCCCCACGAAGTTGTTCAACATTTTGTTGGGCAAGTCCAAGAAGTTCAGTGCAAGATTCAACCCGAGCAGGGGCATCTTCAGCAAAGCCGTGAGTGTTCCTCACGAAGTTGTTCAGCCTTTCGTTGAGCAAGACAAGACAAGACAAACTTAGCCCAGTCAGGGGCATCCTCTTCAGAATTCATGGGCGTAACCATGAAATCATTTCAACAAAATTAAGAACTCCAAGAAAGTCAGTGGTCTTCCCCTTTGATTCATTTCAACCCAATCTGCCTCTTGGTTATTCCCCGATGAGTTGAGCAAGCGTGACTGTTGTCAATTGCCTTACTATCATCCTTTTGGTGATAGCCGAATCTCGTCAGTTTAACCCAGCCTGCATCCTTTTGGTGTTGGTAAACTTCAAATTGGTGTTGTCCTATCATCCTTTTGGTGATAGCAAACTGTGTGTTGTGTTTTGCTCTGCTATCCTTTTGGTGGTGGGTCTGGCATTTCGTCGATATCAGATTGTGCGATATTTTGTTTGTGTTTCGCTCCGTCATCCTTTTGGTGGGGGGTCTATCATGGTCATTAATGATAGATTGTGCGATAGTGTGTTTTGTGTTTCGCTCCATCATCCTTTTGGTGGTGGGTCCGGCATTTCGTCGATGTCAGATTGTGCGATATTTTGTTTGTGTTTCGCTCCGTCATCCTTTTGGTGAGGGGTCTATCATGGTCATTAATGATAGATTGTGCGATGTGTTTTATATGAGTTCGCTCCGTCATCCTTTTGGTGAGGGGTCTATCATGGTCATTAATGATAGATTGTGTGATATGTTTGGTGTGTGTTTTGTTCCGTCATCCTTTTGGTGAGGGGTCTGTCATAGTCATTAATGTCAGATTGTGCGATTGTGTTTTGCTCTATTATCATTTTGGAGGTAGTAGCTGTGTGTGTTTCATCCCATCATCCTTTTGGTGATGACAACTTTTGCCGATTATTTACAGTTTACTCATGGGTTTACATTTTCTGGTATTTCGATTCCCAAGTACACCTTTTGTTTTCAGACAAATTCAGGGTCTTCTTTATATCCAATTGACTTCTACCACGGGAGAATGAACGTTGCAGCAGTTCATTTCCCTAGCTTTAAGCCAATTAAATAGGGGCATCTGTCATACCCCAAATTTGTCCTACCTATATGATTTGCACCTGTACGTCCATCCACCAACCATTACTCATTAAATCCAAAAAATATGTTCATCAGGCCAAGAATGAGTATTTACTAAAGGTTAGTCAGGTTTGACCTAATCTTGGTCAAATTGGTCATGTTGCATAATCAAGGTCAAAAGCATTGATTTAGTTGGAGTATGGATTAAGTAACCGGACAATGGTTGAGTTATTAGTATTTCATGGTTGGTAGTAATCAATATATGGTTCACTCTTCAATCAGAGTTTTATGTAATGCTTTGGAGTCCATATTTTAATTCACGATTTTTCCAATTTGAAAGCAGGATGCTTGTTTAAGAAGGTTTATGGTGACAATTTTGGTTTGACATGATGCAAGAGGCAGGAGTTCAAGTCATATTTCGCAAATGGCTTTAAGGTTTTAAAATTCTAAATTTCAAGATTGGTTCATGATTATTTATCAAGAGACTGATTCAGGACATTATGCAAATCCAAGAGTGACTTCGAATGTAAGACGTGGAGTTCATATGAAATTTGAGTTTTAGTCATCTATGTCCGTAATCGAAGAATCCAAAGACCATTTTTAAAAAGGGCATGTATCAAAAAATATTAAAAGCCTTTGCCCATTACATTAGTAATTATGGAAATTACACTCGAAACAAAATATAAAAAAAATATCCCAACAGCTATTTCCAAAAGCCTCATGCCAGCATGCACCGCTTTCCAAGAATCTTACTCCATGTTGGCGTGGGTTGCGGCGCGAAATGAACACCAATGAGTGCCTCATCTCAGACCATCATAGCTGCAACTTATTGCCTGCACACACCAATTGAAAGGTTTTCTCATGAAACCAATGTCAAATAAAATAACAAGACGGATCAATCAGTCATAGAGTTCAGAGATTAGCGAAGTATCGGTTTTTTGAAGAAACAATCAGATCTTCTTCTGAATGCTGATGATTTGGATGCAATGTGGGTGTGCTTAAAAGAAAATTGTGTGATCGATGATGCTACTGGTGCAGAAAAGATGAATTATGAAGACTTTTGCCACATTGCTTCTGTATGTACAGAACAAATAGGTCCTAAATGCCGACGATTCTTTAGTCCTTCTAACTTCATGAAGTTCGAAAAAGATGAGCAGGGGAGAATTGCCATTCTACCATTTTACCTTTTACGTGATGCGTACGGTTTCACTTACACAGGCAAGAATTGATATGAGTGAGCTTGATGAGGATTCTGATGGTTTCCTTCAGCCACATGAAATGGAAGCCTATATACGAGGTCTTATACCCAATTTGGCACAGTTACGTCGTGAAATGGCTGCAGGCTTTGTTCCAATGTACTGTCGTATTGCTACACACAAGTTCTTTTTCTTTTGTAATCCTCATAGACGAGAAAAAACTTGCATCAAGAAGGTGCTGCTTAACAATTGTCTTCAGGAATTAATGGAGCTTCACCAGGAAAGTGAAGAAGAAGTAACAGACACAGAACAAGCCGGAAACACCTTTTCGATTGGTCTAGTACGTACTGTACGTGCAGCAACTTTGTTCACGCAAGCCCCTCAAACTTCTCTCGACCGCGACCGTGTATCCTGCAGTGAAAGAAAACCAAGCGGTTCAGAAACTTTCAGTGCCAATTTCTCACAAATGCAGCCTATTGTCAAAACCATAAACCGCAATATTGTCTATTAAACCTGCAACAAAAAATGCAAATGGAAGTTCAATAAAGGCAACTACGAGCCACACGTAACCCAATACGATAAGCCATTTTTGAGTTATGCTATTACCATATCATCAGCAGCCTATAGAGAGGGCATTTGAAAATTCCACGTACAATATTCAAAACCAACAATGCAGCTGCCAAGCACAAAATTTTCAACTTGTATCTGCATTACAATGTAAACAGAACCATTTTTTCAAACTTTGAAAATTCAAAATCAAATCAAATTCATCTCAAACAAAAAACATAAACATAGCGTGTGTGTCTTCATCGTCAACACAACACAATCCTATGTTATGTTCTTTTTTCGTTGAGTAGTCACAAAGAACCCCATTTCACTTTTTCGAATTCAAAACTTTTCAAACCTGTTTTTTTCCTCAAAGATGGAAACTTTATCTCTAAACAGTAAAGATTCTCACAAGAAAAAAGAAGGGTCTCGTTGCTGTGCCACTGATTCAAGTGCTGAGTCTAGAAAAACAAGTTTCAGTGGATCTAGTTCTACTTCTACTTCTACCTCTACCTCTTCACTTTCTACTTTTACTTCTACTTCAGATAAAGCTAAAGCGAAAGGGTTTTCATCTCCTCCTACTCCTCTTGGCTGGCCTATTCTCAAAGCTACACTTTCCAATTCAAAGCGTTTGAGTTCTGATGAAAAACATAAACCCAACTTGGAGTTGGATCACAGCAAATTTACCTCTATTGATTTAAAAATCCCAGATGTTGATATGATGAAGGAGAGGTTTGCAAAGTTGTTGCTTGGTGAAGATATGTCAGGTTCAGGAAAAGGGGTTTGCACTGCTTTGGCAATCTCTAATGCCATTACTAATCTTTGTGCTACTGCATTTGGGCAACTATGGAGACTGGAACCACTACCTAGTGAGAAGAAAGAAATGTGGCAGAGAGAGACGGAATGGCTTGTTAGCATTAGTGATCACATTGTTGAATTAATACCTTCTTGGCAAACATTTCCGGATGGAAAGAAACTCGAGGTAATGACTTGCAGGCCTAGGACAGATATTTGTATCAATCTTCCCGCCCTTCGCAAACTTGATAACATGCTACTCGAAATATTAGAGAGCTTCACAGCTACAGAATTTTGGTATGTTGATCAAGGAATTGTAGCTGCTGATGCAGATGGTTCGGCCTCTTTTCGCAAGTCAATTCAGCGGCAAGAAGAGAAGTGGTGGCTCCCGGTACCCCGTGTCCCCCCTAAGTCGAATGCTCGTCCGCATTCGCAACCCATTTTATTCACAACTCCTCGTGGTTTTTGATATTAGGGGCACCCTCAGGGACTAATATCATTTCTCACAATCCTAACACTTGACACGTCGTCAAGTCGGTCCCATTTCTGATCAAATCTTTGACACGTCGTCGAGCTACTTCAAAACAACTTCCTTTTGGCCTCGCATGCCATTCTTCGATTCGATCCTTTCACAAACTCTTTTTAAAAACTTACGAAAGAAAGATATTCTTAGAATCTAGCATTCTTTGAATATTCGAATAAGTAACTCTCGAGGCGCGCCCTTGAGTTGTTATTAGTTCATTCTTTCAAACTCAAAACATCCAACTCTTTACCTTCAATTTATTCAGTCAATTCCCGAAAGAACTGAGTTCTTGGAATCTCGCATTCCTTGAATTCTTGAGTGACAAGCTCTTGAGGCGCGCTCTTGGGTTGCTTGTCAGTCACCTTTTCGTCTCATACTCAAACTTCAACCCTTTTCAAACCTCATCTTTTCGTGGTTGTTACGACGAACTACGGATGCTCTGATTCTTCATTCATTTTCGAATGTAAGATATGTAGGCACAAGATTGCGATGATCTTGGCGAGCACACTTCTATCCATCTTCCGTTTCCCCCCATCCTTTCCCGTAGTCGAACTACGCGCTCTAATTTCTCATTCTCGTCCGAATGAGCATACGTAGGCACAAGGGCCCCAATCCTTGGCGAGCACCCTATCTTCCAACCATCCCTCTCCCCCTAGCATCTTAAACCTTTTACCTTACCAATTCTACCCTTAACAACGAGAAGAAAACAAGTAAACCTAAACAACACTCCCCACATTTACCTTAAGAGGTTCCCGTCGAGTACGACGGACGTGAGGGGTGCTATTACCTTCCCCTCACGTAACCGACTCCCGAACCCGGAACATGGTTGCGACAGCCCTGTTCCTATCCTTTTGTTTCAAGAGGTTTTCTCGATATTTTCCTCTCCCGTTTATTTGGGAAAAATAAAGTTCGGTGGCGACTCTGTCGAACCGCATTTCCGCGCCTTTCGCGCGAGGGTCGTATGTTCGAATGAATTTTCGAGGTGCGACAATATCACGATATTTTGGTGGGATGGATCGTTGCTCAGATGGAGTGTATGCGATTCATCCGTACTCCTGTGTGGAGAATGGTGGGATGAATCGTTGCTTAGATGGAGTGTATGCGATTCATCCGTACTCCTGTGTAGAGAATAGTGGGATGAATCGTTGCTCAGATGGAGTTGTAACACGGTGGGAGAACTGACTTTAAACAATGTTGCGGATAGCAAGAGTCGCCACCGACTTTTATTTTATCCATAAGGAAAGGTTATAAAAGAACAGGAAAGACCTTAGAGAATACTTTGGGTCCGAGGGGTAGGTTATGAAAAGGGAAGGTATTAGCATCCTTTTCATCCATGGTTATCCATGGGCTCTTAGGTACTTAAGCTCACTTTTGAATTGTTTTGAAATTGTAGTGTGTGAATAGAAAATTTTCAGAATAGTTAATAAATAATCCATGTAAGGATGTGTTAATAACTTGTTTGAAAACTTGTTGAAAATTTGTTTAAGTGCGAAACAGTTTTGAAGTGAGCAAGCACCTAGGAGTAACCTACCCTAATGTTTAAAGGTCTTTCTTATTCTTTATCCTTTCCTTAGTAAGACTATCCCTACTATAATGGAGTAGGTAGTCCTTACTTTGGATGTTAAGGGACATGTGAGGGACAATTTGACTTTGAAGGCCATTGTGGGATGTAATAAGCACATATAAGGGACCATCATCATTTTTCGAAAGGGACTTGATTCGTAAAGGCAACCATAAGGGACTTTGATGATTTTTTTATTTGAGGGACTTGCTTTATACACCCCACTTAACCATTATTCGTAGGCAACTTGAGGGATATCCTTAGGAAGTGAGACGGCGATTAAAATCGACTTACGTGTGTGACGTGTTTATTTTAATTATCTTTATTTAAAAGTGATCTAAATTTATTTTAATATTACATACATGTTGTTACACTCCCTAATTACTAACCATAATAATAATAATTAAATAATTAAACAACTTTACATCCAAGAAACAATTACAAAATAATAAGCAAAATAATTAAATAGCAAAGATAAATAAAATATAAATAAGCAATAATAAATAATAAAGGGGGTTAATTCTAAGTTTACTCGGCAAGACATCGCATCTTGTGCCTACGTATCCTTACGGGAGTGGAATCAGAGTAATCGTAGTTCCCCTCAATAGGGAGGTTAGAAACTTCTTGACTGTGGTCAAGGTCTCAAGGGGAATAAACGCATCTTAAGGACACGCTTACGTGGAGTGTAGAAACTCCAAATCTCTACGTTGAAATGTTAAGTTGTAATTAGGGTTAAATTAGGGATTCCACGGCGGGAAACCCTAAAATGAGCGCGGCGGCTCTTTGACCTAATGCTAAGGGTAAAATTGTAATTTTGCCTGCGGCGAGGCATTTGTGAAAATTAGGGTTTGTAGTTTGTAGTTTTGAGGATTTGAAATTGAATGTGTGAAGTTTTACGGACTATTGGCGCGGCGGCCAAACAGTTAGACCTAACCTTCGGATGTGTGCAATGTGACAGAAATAATAGTAAACGCGTGAGATAATTGAATCATGCAAACAGAGAGATACTGTCATAATTTAAACCATGCAAGCAGAAATTTAAAGGCAGAATTTAAAGAGCGATTGTTAAGTTCGCGAGGTTACATGAGAGGAGCAGATACAATATGATAATGAAATTTGAATTGAACAATAATAAAATAAATAACGGTTCTAGTTATTATTTTAAAAAAAAGATTTTAGTTATTATTTTAAATTTATCTAAAAAAAAGTTTTTCTTAAAAATAATAGGTTTTCATATTAATTTGGAAAAGATGTTAATGTTACAGATTTTTATGTTATAACAAATTTTAATAAATTAATGATAACAATAATAATAATAATGGTAATAATAATGATAATAATGATAATAATAATAATAAATAATGATAATAATAATAATAATAATAATAATAATAATAATAATAATAATAATAATAATAATAATAATAATAATAATAAAGCAATAATGAATTTTAAATGTGCCAAATAAACCAACAATGTTGCTAACGCAGAAATGCGCTCATCGCAACCAGATCTAAATCGGACGACACAAAATTTATCGCAAAGAAAAAGAAATTAAGCAAAAAATAGTATTATTGCTCACACAAAAATGCGATCATCGCAACCAGATCGAACTAACACAAATGTCACGCGTCATGCACACAAATGTGCAAACATCGTATCGACATAATTCGATCAAAAATCTTATATATATAAACTCTAACAATTTAAAAATTATATATATATAAACGTAACAGTAATAGATAAAGAAAAAGAAATAACGGTAATAGATGAAGAAAAAGAAACAACAGTAATAGATGAAGGAAAAGAAATAACGGTAAACGATGAAGAAAAAGAAACAATAGTAATGGATGAAGAAGAAAACTAAATAACGGCAAACGGCACTCACTCCTCTTAGGTTTTTTTCATTCTCTCCCCCTTTTCCAACAAGGCAACACATGTATATATAGGGAACAAATTAGGGTTAACACCAAATTGTCAATAATGTCCCTAAAGCCCATTTTAAAGCCCAAACTAAATAATTAGTTAAGAAAAAATAAAATTTAAATAATTTAAAATAATTAAAATAAACTAATAATCCTATTGATTCCTAAAATCAAAAATATTATAAAAAGAACAAAAATTTTTTCAATATTTTTTATTTTATGATTTTTTGGATATTTTTATGAATAACTTAGAAAAAAGTGAAAAAAATAATATTTTAAAAAATGATTTAATTAAAATACGAAAATAATAATTAAATAATAATAAAAAACTATTTTTGTTATTTTTTTAATGAAAGATAGAAAAATTTAGAGTAAAAATAATAAAGAACAAAAAAAGTGACAAAGGTGAGATTTAATTTTTAAAATAGTTAGAAAAAAAAGATTTAATTTTAAAAAGAATTTAGAGGAAAAAAAGATTTAATTTTAAAAAGAAGTTAGAGAAAAAAAGATTTAATTTTATTTAAAAAAGTTAGAAAAAAAAGATTTAACTTTATAAAAGTTAGAAAAAAAAAGATTTAGCTTTAAAAAAGTAGTTAGAAAAAGGATTTAACTTTTAAAAAGTTAGAAAAAAGATTTGATTTTTTTAAAAAAATTAGAAAAAAAGATTTAACTTTAAAAAAAGTTAGAAATAGATTTAACTTTAAAAAAGGGTTAGAAAAAGGATTTATCTTTTAAAAAAGTTAGAAAAAAGATTTAATTTTAAAAAGGTAATATAATTTGATTAAAAAAATGTGTTAGAAATTAATTAAAAAAGGTTATAAAAAAATTTACTCTTAAAGAAAAGAAAAAAAAGTTAAATTTTAATCTAAATCCTAAAAGTTAGTAAGAAGAGCTTAAAATGATTTAAATAAATAAACTAAATAAAAAAAAAAGTTAATAAAAAACATTAGTAAAGTTATAAAAAAAAATTTAATTAAATTATTATTAGTTAAAAAAAACAAGATTTAAAAAAAAAAAGGTTAATTTATTAAGTTAATCAGAATTTAAAATAAAAATAAAAAGAAAGGGTAAAATTTGGGGTATTACAGTTGACCTCAGTTTGACTTTTTAACTGCGTTGACTGCTTTTGACTTATCTGATCATCTGACTGAGAAAACTTTTGAGAAAAGTCTTGAAACTTGACATGGGGGTTCTTATACACATATAAGATGTTATGAAACTCACTTGAGGTATTGGAAGTCCATTTAGCCTGATTAAAGTCAAAACCCTAGTTTTGGATGCACTGCTTAGGAGGTGCATTGTCTGAGGGAATTGTCAACTCTTCTGACCAATTATGAATTTTGTGAACCTTGTGAACCTTCTTGGAACACAAAGTCTTGTATTGTGAGGGCAAATTTTGGGGTGCAACAGCTGCCCCTGTTCAATTTTCTGAAACCTGAGGGGTTAGATTGGTATATTTGCCAGTCGTAACCTGGAAGGTTGAAGGGGATTGAACACAAAAGCCCAAAAATTTGCACTCACCAGTGCATGGAGTGATATTGATGGTTGGTTGAACATGATTGAGTGGGCTTAAAGATGCCACTAGGGGAAAGTTCTTCAGTAGTATAATGAGAACTGTCAGGAGTCTGGAGTAATACTGATGTAACAGCATGTCTTCATGAGGATAGAGCAATCAATAATGATAACCCTAAAGCAGTCTTGAAGTGATAAATCTGACCTCAGGAGGATAGAGCAATCAATAGCTCTAAAGCAGTCTTGAAGTAATAATGGCTTCAGGAGGATAGAGCAATCAATAGCTCTAAAGCAGTCTTGAAATAATTAGATGGCTTCAGGAGGATAGAGCAATCAATAGCTCTAAAGCAGTCTTGAAGTAGTAATATGACCTCATGAGGATAGAGCAATGAATAGCTCTAAAGCAGTCTTGAAGTAACAGGATGATTTCAGGAGGATAGAGCAATCAGTAGCTCTAAAGCAGTCTTGAAATAATAATGTGATATGTCTTCAGGAGGATAGAGCAATCAATAGCTCTAAAGCAGTCTTGAAGTGATGATTTCAGGAGGATAGAGCAATGAATAGCTCTAAAGCAGTCTTGAAATAATAATGATATGTCTTCAGGAGGATAGAGCAATCAATAGCTCTAAAGCAGTCTTGAAGCAATGATATGATTTCAGGAGGATAGAACAATGAATGGTTCTAAAGCAGTCTTGAAATAATAATGATATGTCTTCAGGAGGATAGAGCAATCAATAGCTCTAAAGCAGTCTTGAAGTAATGATTTCAGGAGGATAGAGCAATGGATAGCTCTAAAGCAGTCTTGAAATAATAATGTAATTTCAGGAGGATAGAGCAATGGATAACTCTAAAGCAGTCTTGAAATAATTAGATGGCTTCAGGAGGATAGAGCAATCAATAGCTCTAAAGCAGTCTTGAAGTAATGATTTCAGGAGGATAGAGCAATGGATAGCTCTAAAGCAGTCTTGAAATAATAAGATGGCTTCAGGAGGATAGAGCAATCAATAGCTCTAAAGCAGTCTTGAAGTAATGATTTCAGGAGGATAGAGCAATGGATAGCTCTAAAGCAGTCTTGAAATAATAATGTAATTTCAGGAGGATAGAGCAATGGATAACTCTAAAGCAGTCTTGAAATAATTAGATGGCTTCAGGAGGATAGAGCAATCAATAGCTCTAAAGCAGTCTTGAAGTAATGATTTCAGGAGGATAGAGCAATGGATAGCTCTAAAGCAGTCTTGAAATAATAATGTAATTTCAGGAGGATAGAGCAATGGATAACTCTAAAGCAGTCTTGAAATAATTAGATGGCTTCAGGAGGATAGAGCAATCAATAGCTCTAAAGCAGTCTTGAAGTAGTAATATGACCTCATGAGGATAGAGCAATGAATAGCTCTAAAGCAGTCTTGAAGTAATAGGATGATTTCAGGAGGATAGAGCAATCAGTAGCTCTAAAGCAGTCTTGAAGTCATGAGAGGCTATCAGGAGGATAGAGCAATCAATAGCTCTAAAGCAGTCTTGAAGTAATGATTTCAGGAGGATAGAGCAATGGATAGCTCTAAAGCAGTCTTGAAATAATAATGTAATTTCAGGAGGATAGAGCAATGGATAACTCTAAAGCAGTCTTGAAATAATAATGATGGTTTCAGGAGGATAGAGCAATCAGTAGCTCTAAAGCAGTCTTGAAGTCATGAGATGTTCTCAGGAGGATAAAGTAACCCTGAAGTTACAATAAAGCAGTCCCAAAGTAATAAGAAGCTCATCAGGAGGATAAAGTAACCCTGAGGTTACAATAAAGCAGTCCCAAAGATCATAAGCTTTTTTGTTGGATAATTAACCTGAAAACGAGGTAGCATTCTGTATAACAACATTAGTTTATGCTTTATGTATGCATGTATGACATGATGCACTTAGGTAATGTACTATAGACATATATGTTATGGTATGATGTAAATGATGTATGTATGATATGACACTGCTGGAAGTGTCTGGATATCCTTGTATAACAATTGCTGGCCAAGGAAAATAAATCCCGACTCGTTGTTGAAGAATATATAACCCTCCGTCTGCTGGGGATAACAAGGTATAGATAACCTCCCGTTGTTGGGGATAACAAGGTATAGATAACCTCCCGTTGTTGGGGATAACAAGGTATAGATAACCTCCCATTGTTGGGGATAGTAGGGTATAGATAACCTTCGTTTTCGTTTGATAGTAGGATAAGTATAACATCCCGTCTTCGTTCATCGTGCCCTTATTGGAAAGTAATTTCCCGTATATCCATATGAGGATAAAATGGATATAAATTCCAGGGGAGATTAGACTTTGTGAAAATGGATTAGTCCTACTGATGGTTTGTAACTGTCTTGTAAAGATGAACCGGCGAAGCTTCGTTGAAATCCTGCCCTCGTTCGTCCTTAGTAAATACTATTACTGCATTTTCATGCATTTCTGGTAAACATCAATCATATTAAAAGCATACATGCATTTCTGGTAAACATCAATCATATTCAAAGGCATACATACATTCAAACACAACCAATGGACGTTTCGCTTATGTAAATAGGGTAAAAAGTAAATCTGGATTCAAAAGATGGAGTTTATTTATATCAAAAGTGACCCATACACGGGTAAGTTTGTACAAGGAGACGTAAACCCTAGTAAGAGAATTTGGTCATGAAGTTTTAAAAAGAATCAGCTATGTGGGAAATAATCCTATTGAGTTTCAATTCTACTATTGCCACTCAAGTATCTCATCTTCTTGCTGTTGAGACGGAAACGATTGGATTGAGCTTTATCTGTTTGAGCTTGAGTAAGTAGTACAACTGGTTGCAGTTTCATGAGTGATCCAAAAGAGACATAGTCATACGCTTTAATCCCTAACTTTTGCCTGGATTGCCCTTTCAGGTTTTCAATCCACCGGGATACCCTTTTTTGCCCAAGCCGCCTTTTCAGGTTTTCGACTTGCCGGGTGTACATCTTTTTATATATATATCCCTAATTTTTGCCCAAACCCTTTTGGTTTGCCGGGATGCCCTTATTTTTGCCTAGGCCTGTCAACCTAGCGGGTCTCTTTTTATGCGTAGTATTTTTTAACTATGTCTGCGTTTACAGGTTGTGGGAAGTCTTCACCATCCCAGCTGATCTCACACATAGATGCCATGGTGGCCAATGCGTCTGCCAACTGATTCTCTCTTCGTGGAATATGTCCAAAAGTAATCTCTTTGAAATGTGGGATCAAAGACAACACATGTTCTCTGTAAGGAATGAGATTATCATGCTTTGTATCCCAATCTCCTTTAATCTGACTTACTACCAGAGCTGAATCTTCATACACCTCAAGGAACTGAATCTTCATATCAATAGCAACTTGCATACCCATGATACATGCCTCATACTCAGCCATGTTATTGGTACAATAGAAACAAAGTCTGGCAGTAATCGAGGTATGACAACCTTCAGGGGAACTAATCACAACACCCACACTATTACCATGTGCATTGGAGGCACCATCAAAAACCATAGTCCATCGGGATCCTTGTTCAGGTCCGTCATATTGTCCAGGTTCTTTGGTAACAGACATAATGTCTTCATCAGGGAACTCAAAATTCATTGACTGGTAATCACCTACTGCTTGATGAGCCAAATGATCAGCAACAACACTCCCCTTAATGGCCTTCTGAGTAGTATACTGTATATCATATTCCGTCAAGATCATTTGCCATCTTGCAATTCTTCCGGAGAGAGCAGGTTTCTCAAATATGTACTTGATTGGATCCATTTTTGAAATCAATAAGGTAGTATGGGTCAACATATACTGTCTTAGTCGGCGAGCAGCCCATGCTAAAGCACAGCAAGTTTTCTCGAGCAGTGAGTATCTTGTTTCACAGTCGGTAAACTTTTTGCTAAGGTAGTATATTGCCTGCTCTTTTCGACCAGACTCGTCATGTTGCCCCAATACACACCCCATTGAGTTGTCTAATACTGTTAAATACATAATCAAGGGTCTTCCATCAACTGGTGGCATTAAAATTGGAGGTTCTAGCAAATATCTCTTGATTTCATCAAAGGCAGTCTGGCACTCATCATTCCATTCCATCACCTGATCTTTCTTCAACAACTTGAAGATTGGCTCACAGATGGTAGTTAATTGGGAAATAAATCTTGCAATGTAGTTCAATCGTCCCAAGAAACCTCTAACCTCCTTCTCAGTACGGGGAGCTGGCATCTCTCGTATAGCTTTCACTTTTGCAGGGTCCACTTCAATACCTTTTCCACTGACAATGAAACCCAGGAGCTTTCCAGATCTAACTCCAAAAGTACACTTGTTTGGATTTAATCTCAACCTGTATTCCTTCAACCTCCCAAACAACTTGTGCAGATGATCAAGATGTTGTTCTTCATTCTGAGACCTGGCTATCATATCATCCACATATACCTCTATCTCATGATGAATCATATCGTGAAACAAAGCCACCATAGCACGCTGATAATGTCTGTATCCAACCCTGGCATATCTCCATAAGACCAAGCAAAGATCTCCACATAGTCACGTAGCATCTGAATCAACCTGCTCTTGACATTGTCCTCTAAATCATCCCCTATCTTGACCTCTTTTCTGTTTTCTTCAGTTCCCAGATTCACAACTTCGACTGGCTCTTCATGTGGCTGTATAGCTTTCTCTTCCTGTTGTAACAACCTAGCAAGCCCTACAGGTATTTCACAATCGTCCTCATTTCCGTCTTCAGTTTGATAGATCGGATTCTCGAAATTGTAATTGGCAATAGTAGAACTGTTATCAACTGGATCCAGAGTGGATGAGGATCTGCATTTTAGTGACGTGGGTGTGTGTAAGAACACATAGCTGATAAAGCAAAAATGAAAGAAAAAGAAAGACAAGGAACACAATATTTACGAAAACGAAACGTCCATTGATTTTATGGAATGAAGTATGCAAATTAAATGACAACCCGTAACAAGCACACCATTGTGCCCCGGGTAAGGCACATGGCTTGAAAGTTTAAATTTAAAAACATAACACAGTAATAGTATTTACTCCTGACTAAAGGAGATAGGGACAACATCTTCAGCTTCCCAATTATTGAGTCCAGCACCCACAGTAGGAAAAATCCATGCCTCCAAGTTGTAGTCTTCATCTTGGTCTCCCACAGCATTGATAACCCCTTGATTGGTGATACGAACAGCACGAGCACGATGAACAGCCTTCTGGGACTCTGCAGTGAAACCCAAACCAAACTTGTCA
The DNA here is from genome assembly GCA_963859935.3 of Lathyrus sativus. Lineage (NCBI taxonomy): Eukaryota > Viridiplantae > Streptophyta > Magnoliopsida > Fabales > Fabaceae > Lathyrus > Lathyrus sativus. Next base: position 17,603 of record CAWUDS030005163.1, on the reverse strand, counting down.
GACTTGTATGGAATATCAGGAAGCTGACCCCAAATAGTACAACCATCTTCTTCCACCATAGCTTTTGCGTCATTGAGGGAGGCCATTGCCATTGTTGGAGGGTTTCTGATGACCACAGGAACCTTCTTCACAGCAGGAGGAGTCACACAATCCTTAACAGCCCAGGGAACCACTTCAAATGACTGACATGGAGTTTCAATGTATTCACCTTCTACTTCCAGATACTTGAAAGTGTTTACATAGCTGACAAAGTATTCTTCCTCTCCAAAGACAGTAACAACTTTTCCATTCACCGGATATCTCAACTTTTGATGTAATGTGGAGGTCACAGCACCTGCCCCATGGATCCAGGGACGACCAAGCAGACATGAGTACGAAGGACGAATATCCATCACATAGAATGTAGCAGTAAACACCTGAGATCCAACCTTGATTGGAAGATCAATTTCCCCATGTACTACTCTTCTAGAACCATCAAAAGCCTTTACCACAATATTACTGGGCTTCAATACCGTACCTTCAGGACTCAGCTTGTTCAGGACTTCCTTAGGCAACACATTCAGAGAGGAACCATTGTCTATCAGCACATGAGACAGGGTAGTGCCCCTGCATTCAATTGAAATATGCAAGGCCCTATTATGATCCCTCCTGGCAGGGGTCAAGTCAGCATCAGAAAATCCTAACCCGTTGTCATAGGTCAGGTGAGCAACACAATTCTCAAACTGGTCCACAGAAATTGCACTGGGTACATGAGCCATCTTTAGAAACTTGATCAATGACTTGGCATGAGCCTCAGAACATAATAACAGGGAGAGCATAGAAATCTTTGAGGGAGTATGCCCCAGCTGATCAACAATATCATAATCACTCTTGCGAATGATTTTCAATACTTCTTCCATCTGCTTAGAGAGGTCATCAGCAGCTGGCACATCAGTAGATACAGGCTCAATAACAGGACCCTTGCCCCGAGCATCAGTGGTGGAAGTAACAGCCGGAGTAACTGCACTTTTAGAAGCAACTGGAGGAGAGAAGACTCTTCCACTACGAGTGATCTTGCTAGATCCAGCAATATTATCAATGTCAACAGGCATATCAGGTAAAGGCTCCTGCTTGACACCATGGATGTAAACATCAGACCCATAGTGCCAAGGCACAGCTTTGTCAGACGTATAAGGAATAGGACCAGGAGTGGTAATGATCAGAGGAGCTACTCTGGCTTCAGCAACAACTTTCACAGGACCTTCAGCAGTAATCTTGATTGGGCCCTGATGAGTGATTTTAATGGGACCCTTTGAAGTGATTCTTAGTGGTACTTTGTCAACCATGTCAACCTCTTCAATCTTCTTACCCTGAGTCAGATGATCCACCATACTTTCTACAGATGCTGGTCTTCTTTCAAACACTATAGTATATTTATCCATGAGATGTTGAATCCCATCTCTCAAAATGAAGCAACTATCCGGCTTATAGGTACAATACAAACAATCTTCACGACAACCTGGAAAGATCCCAGCTTGTACTAACCTCTTTTTGATAACAGACAATGGTGTGCTCAACTCCATAACCGAATAGACATGCAGATCTTCATCAATATCTTCATCAATGGCGTTGACAGTCTTCTCGTGATTTGGCATTGGAGCTGTAATCACATTTGGAGTACCTGGTGGATCAAACCCAATTTCTCCAGCATCAATCATATCCTGAATTTTGTTCTTCAAGACCCAGCAGTTATTAGTATCATGTCCTGGACAGTTTGAATGATATGCACATCGTGCATTGGGATTGTGCTTGGGAGAGGTAACATTGGGATTCTGAGGAGCCTCCCTCAGGGTAATAAGTTCAGCCTTCAACAAGTGTTGCAATGCCTGAGCCATTGACATGTTGATCTTCGTGAACTGTCTTCTAGCCCTCTGCTGGTTGCCTTGAGGCTGCTCTGTTGTTGCAGGAGTTGGATTTGAAATATGAACTGCACTAACAGACTGATGCCTTCTGTTACGATCAGGCTGACCATACACAGCATTAGATTCTTTCTTCCCAGTGGGAGGCTTCCTCTTTGTGTTGAGGTATGAGTTGAGGTTTCGTTCCTCATGAAGTAGCTTTGTTAGCTCTAGGATCCTTGCTTGGCTTGCTTTGTAATGAGCCTCGAAAGTATCCCTTTGCTCTTTCAGTTGGATCCATGATCTCTGCAAGTCTTCCATATCAGTAGGCATGTCTGGGTGAAGGATGGTATAAGCTGTGTCTCCTTCAGCAACAGGTTCCATGGTAACTGGTAGGACGGCAGGATATGGCATCATGAGTGTCTGAGCATGAGATCGTACCCATCTGAGATAAGCCTCCATAGGAATAGTGTACTTAGGCTCCAGTGTCTTGCTGTCAATCCTGTTTTCCTTTCCCCAAGCTCGGATGAATCTCTGACGGTAACCCTGAAGATCGTTGTCGTAGTCAAACACAATGCCCTGAATCAACATGTCATGTGGACCATCGCTCCGGGCGTAACCAAACTGTCGTAAAGCTAGAGATGGGTTGTAGGTGATGCCTCCTCTTATGCCTAGAAGTGGTACATTAGGAAACTCCCCACAACGGTCAATGATGGTGACATTCTCCATAGATCTGGAGCACCAATGGATGTCTGAGTGAGAAAGTGACATGATCCCCTTGGACCATCTGAACCCTTGCTCATTCTTCATTACTGAGCGAGGAAGGTGAGAAATAAACCACCTAGAAAGTAAAGGTATGCAGCACATCAAAGTTCCTCTTGCCCTTGTAGTACGGGTGTGAAGAGAATGTAGGATGTCTCCAAGTAAGGTAGGCACTGGATTGTGACTCAGGAATATGTTGATGGCATGAACGTCTATGAACTGATCAGGATTGGGGAACAACACTAAGCCATAAATCAATAAGGCTAAGATCTCCTCAAAAGCATCGTAGCTCATAGCCTTCAAGAACATTTGAGCTTTATCCACTAATACCTTGGCAAGAATACCTTTAACTCCACTTCTCGTCTCTAGAACAATGTCAGACTTCTTCAGATGTAGAGCTGCAGCAATAACTTCTGGTTTAAGCTCCTTCTCTAAGCCTGTGAATGGCTTCTGATCAAGAACAGGTATACCCAGAAGTTTAGAGAACTCCTCCATGGTTGGAACCAGCTGATAATCAGGAAATGTAAAGCAATGGTGCTTAGGGTCAAAGAACTGAAACAGCACACTCATCATGTCTTCACTGAACCCTGAAGTAACTAGATCCAATAAGTGACCATGTCTCTTGTTGAACTGGGAATGATCAGGCACTAGGGAAACCAACTCCTTGAGCTTGGGAGGTATCCCTACAAAGTTGATCCTGATGGTGTTTCTACGAGCAGAAGCCATGACCTGCAACAAAGAACAAAGATAAATCCTTTGGTCCTTGAAATGGTTAGGGAAAATGATATGCTTATGATGCATGATGATGTCATGATGTCATGCTCAATCACAAACATGTGGCACACACAAACAAGTCACACCATAGCCCTAGGTTTAAAGGCTTGCATGAGGTTCAAAGGCAAGTACCCTCCCCTGAAGTTAGATGGTTCATCCTGTCCTACAAAAGTAACCAGGTTCTAAGGGATCTCAATATCATTGATCTTTCACAAGGGTGGTTGTTCAGAAGGCAACTTACTTGCCAACCAAAACCCTCCAAGTTTAAGATCTCAATGAGCGTAGTATCGAGTGTCAACCAACTTCAGTCTGCACCAAAGCCGGTTACCTCACTACTTTCTAAAGGCCAAGATGAGTTAACTAGGGTTCTAAAAGTCAGTTAGTGCATTGACAACATATGGCAGCCTCAATATTATCCTCAACTTGACTTAAGGAATATAAGCACCAACCAAGAAGTCGCACTAACTATGGCCACCAGATCAACCGTATCGATATACGTCGTACAGTTTCCTTGGTCTATTGCCATTTACCTAAGGTACACTAGATCCGGGTTAGGACCTTTCACACATAAGAGCACCCCAACAATATAATAATAAAGCAAACAAGGCAAACAATTTAAAGTGATCTTAATTCCTAAGGGTACCCCTCTTAAATAGGTCCCCAGCAGAGTCGCCAGTTCTGTAACACGGTGGGAGAACTGACTTTAAACAATGTTGCGGATAGCAAGAGTCGCCACCGACTTTTATTTTATCCATAAGGAAAGGTTATAAAAGAACAGGAAAGACCTTAGAGAATACTTTGGATCCGGGGGGTAGGTTATGAAAAGGGAAGGTATTAGCATCCTTTTCATCCATGGTTATCCATGGGCTCTTAGGTACTTAAGCTCACTTTTGAATTGTTTTGAAATTGTAGTGTGTGAATAGAAAATTTTCAGAATAGTTAATAAATAATCCATGTAAGGATGTGTTAAGAACTTGTTTGAAAACTTGTTGAAAATTTGTTTAAGTGCGAAACAGTTTTGAAGTGAGCAAGCACCTAGGAGTAACCTACCCTAATGTTTAAAGGTCTTTCTTATTCTTTATCCTTTCCTTAGTAAGACTATCCCTACTATAATGGAGTAGGTAGTCCTTACTTTGGATGTTAAGGGACATGTGAGGGACAATTTGACTTTGAAGGCCATTGTGGGATGTAATAAGCACATATAAGGGACCATCATCATTTTTCGAAAGGGACTTGATTCGTAAAGGCAACCATAAGGGACTTTGATGATTTTTTTATTTGAGGGACTTGCTTTATACACCCCACTTAACCATTATTCGTAGGCAACTTGAGGGATATCCTTAGGAAGTGAGACGGCGATTAAAATCGACTTACGTGTGTGACGTGTTTATTTTAATTATCTTTATTTAAAAGTGATCTAAATTTATTTTAATATTACATACATGTTGTTACACTCCCTAATTACTAACCATAATAATAATTAAATAATTAAACAACTTTACATCCAAGAAACAATTACAAAATAATAAGCAAAATAATTAAATAGCAAAGATAAATAAAATATAAATAAGCAATAATAAATAATAAAGGGGGTTAATTCTAAGTTTACTCGGCAAGACATCGCATCTTGTGCCTACGTATCCTTACGGGAGTGGAATCAGAGTAATCGTAGTTCCCCTCAATAAGGAGGTTAGAAACTTCTTGACTGTGGTCAAGGTCTCAAGGGGAATAAACGCATCTTAAGGACACGCTTACGTGGAGTGTAGAAACTCCAAATCTCTACGTTGAAATGTTAAGTTGTAATTAGGGTTAAATTAGGGATTCCACGGCGGGAAACCCTAAAATGAGCGCGGCGGCTCTTTGACCTAATGCTAAGGGTAAAATTGTAATTTTGCCTGCGGCGAGGCATTTGTGAAAATTAGGGTTTGTAGTTTGTAGTTTTGAGGATTTGAAATTGAATGTGTGAAGTTTTACGGACTATTGGCGCGGCGGCCAAACAGTTAGACCTAACCTTCGGATGTGTGCAATGTGACAGAAATAATAGTAAACGCGTGAGATAATTGAATCATGCAAACAGAGAGATACTGTCATAATTTAAACCATGCAAGCAGAAATTTAAAGGCAGAATTTAAAGAGCGATTGTTAAGTTCGCGAGGTTACATGAGAGGAGCAGATACAATATGATAATGAAATTTGAATTGAACAATAATAAAATAAATAACGGTTCTAGTTATTATTTTAAAAAAAAGATTTTAGTTATTATTTTAAATTTATCTAAAAAAAAGTTTTTCTTAAAAATAATAGGTTTTCATATTAATTTGGAAAAGATGTTAATGTTACAGATTTTTATGTTATAACAAATTTTAATAAATTAATGATAACAATAATAATAATAATGGTAATAATAATGATAATAATGATAATAATAATAAATAATGATAATAATAATAATAATAATAATAATAATAATAATAATAATAATAATAATAATAATAATAATAAAGCAATAATGAATTTTAAATGTGCCAAATAAACCAACAATGTTGCTAACGCAGAAATGCGCTCATCGCAACCAGATCTAAATCGGACGACACAAAATTTATCGCAAAGAAAAAGAAATTAAGCAAAAAATAGTATTATTGCTCACACAAAAATGCGATCATCGCAACCAGATCGAACTAACACAAATGTCACGCGTCATGCACACAAATGTGCAAACATCGTATCGACATAATTCGATCAAAAATCTTATATATATAAACTCTAACAATTTAAAAATTATATATATATAAACGTAACAGTAATAGATAAAGAAAAAGAAATAACGGTAATAGATGAAGAAAAAGAAACAACAGTAATAGATGAAGGAAAAGAAATAACGGTAAACGATGAAGAAAAAGAAACAATAGTAATGGATGAAGAAGAAAACTAAATAACGGCAAACGGCACTCACTCCTCTTAGGTTTTTTTCATTCTCTCCCCCTTTTCCAACAAGGCAACACATGTATATATAGGGAACAAATTAGGGTTAACACCAAATTGTCAATAATGTCCCTAAAGCCCATTTTAAAGCCCAAACTAAATAATTAGTTAAGAAAAAATAAAATTTAAATAATTTAAAATAATTAAAATAAACTAATAATCCTATTGATTCCTAAAATCAAAAATATTATAAAAAGAACAAAAATTTTTTCAATATTTTTTATTTTATGATTTTTTGGATATTTTTATGAATAACTTAGAAAAAAGTGAAAAAAATAATATTTTAAAAAATGATTTAATTAAAATACGAAAATAATAATTAAATAATAATAAAAAACTATTTTTGTTATTTTTTTAATGAAAGATAGAAAAATTTAGAGTAAAAATAATAAAGAACAAAAAAAGTGACAAAGGTGAGATTTAATTTTTAAAATAGTTAGAAAAAAAAGATTTAATTTTAAAAAGAATTTAGAGGAAAAAAAGATTTAATTTTAAAAAGAAGTTAGAGAAAAAAAGATTTAATTTTTTTTAAAAAAGTTAGAAAAAAAAGATTTAACTTTATAAAAGTTAGAAAAAAAAAGATTTAGCTTTAAAAAAGTAGTTAGAAAAAGGATTTAACTTTTAAAAAGTTAGAAAAAAGATTTGATTTTTTTAAAAAAATTAGAAAAAAAGATTTAACTTTAAAAAAAGTTAGAAATAGATTTAACTTTAAAAAAGGGTTAGAAAAAGGATTTATCTTTTAAAAAAGTTAGAAAAAAGATTTAATTTTAAAAAGGTAATATAATTTGATTAAAAAAATGTGTTAGAAATTAATTAAAAAAGGTTATAAAAAAATTTACTCTTAAAGAAAAGAAAAAAAAGTTAAATTTTAATCTAAATCCTAAAAGTTAGTAAGAAGAGCTTAAAATGATTTAAATAAATAAACTAAATAAAAAAAAAGTTAATAAAAAACATTAGTAAAGTTATAAAAAAAAAATTTAATTAAATTATTATTAGTTAAAAAAAACAAGATTTAAAAAAAAAAAAGGTTAATTTATTAAGTTAATCAGAATTTAAAATAAAAATAAAAAGAAAGGGTAAAATTTGGGGTATTACAGTTGACCTCAGTTTGACTTTTTAACTGCGTTGACTGCTTTTGACTTATCTGATCATCTGACTGAGCAAACTTTTGAGAAAAGTCTTGAAACTTGACATGGGGGTTCTTATACACATATAAGATGTTATGAAACTCACTTGAGGTATTGGAAGTCCATTTAGCCTGATTAAAGTCAAAACCCTAGTTTTGGATGCACTGCTTAGGAGGTGCATTGTCTGAGGGAATTGTCAACTCTTCTGACCAATTATGAATTTTGTGAACCTTGTGAACCTTCTTGGAACACAAAGTCTTGTATTGTGAGGGCAAATTTTGGGGTGCAACAGGAGTGTATGCGATTCATCCATACTCCTATGTGGAGAATGGTGGGATGGATCGTTGCTCGGATGGAGTGTATGCGATCCATCCGTACTCCTGTGTGGAGAATGGTGGGATGAATCGTTGCTCGGATAGAGTGTATGCGATTCATCCATACTCCTATGTGGAGAATGGTGGGATATATCATTGCCATTGGTGGGTGTATGTGATCTATCCGGTGCTCCCTTGTGGAGGGTTGATGGCCCGGTGTCCATCGATGTTGTTGAGTCGGTACCGCATATCATGGTGTTGAGTTGCATATTTTTGCATTGTCTTGTGTGCTGTGTTGGTGTTGGACAGTAGGTCCTGGTTGATGTATGTTGAATGATATTCATATGATTGCTACCTTTTATTCATGTACATTATTACCGCTATATTTTTGATCATGATTACTCACCCCTTTTGTTGTTGTTGTGGTCTGTGCTTCTTCAGAAGTACAGATAATCCAGGTGTGTAGCTGGCTTGGATAGTGGCGAGTCGAGTCATAGGGATGCTCTGATATGTAACACGAGGCTTTGGGAGTTTATTGTTTTTCTGATGATTTTGTATATTTTGGGGCGGAATGGCCGAATATGATGTATATATGTATATATAATATTTCCGCTGTTTACTGTTGAAAACCATTTAATGAAGTGTTTTTGTTGAGTTTCGTTTGTGATATCCCGCTTGGTGTGGTAACTCTGATAATTGTTTGATTCATTTGCTATTTATTTTAATTTTGGGGAAGCGGGGTGTTACAAAAACCCTTAAGCCGTTTCGCGCGCAAACTAAAACCTCGATTCATATCAAGTATTTTATTCATATCAAATTAATATGCTTAATCATATTCAAATACAATTTCGATAAAGATGAAAAGGGAGTTGGAATCAAGTCTTTGATTCCTCTTCTTTGTTGTTTGGGCCTGGGGAGCCTTTCTTAAGTCCAAACAATTGTCTTCTTTAAAAGATGTACAATGTGACAAACTACATCTATTTTCTCGAACACTTAGATGAAAAAGAGAGAGAGTCAAGTCTTTGAATCACTTTCCCGATTACTTGGGCCCGAGGAGCCTTTCTTAAGCTTCAAGTAATCGTCATCCGATTAATTAACTCTAATTATATCAAAGATCTTTCATAATATTAGATGAGAAAAAGGAGAGAGTCATGCCTTTGACTCATTCTGATTACTCAGGGTCCGAGAAGTCTTTCTTAAGCTCCGAGTAATCCTCATCCATTAAAATAGTTTAACTACTTCTTCATCGATCAAAGCGCTTTCGAAGCATAACCTCCGTTTTAGATGAAAGAGAGAGAGAGAGAGAGAGAGAGAGAGAGAGAGAGAGAGAGAGAGAGAGAGAGAGAGAGAGAGAGAGAGAGAGAGAGAGAGAGAGAGAGAGAGTCAAGTCTTTGACTCACTCTCCCGATTACTTGGGCCCGAGAAGCCTTTCTTAAGCTTCGAGTAATCGCCATCTGATCAGCTTACTCAAACCACATCATATCCTTTTGCAATTAAGGTTGAAAAGGAGAGGGAGTCAAGTCTTTGGACTCACTTTCTCGATTACTTGGGCCCGAGGAGCTTTTCTTAAGCTTCAGGTAATCGTAACCTCTAGCTAAAAATTTGATATATCAAACCTCGTTTTCTCGCCCCCGTGCAACCAAAACCCTAAAACCTATTCAAATCAAACTCTCTTTTCTCACCCCCGTGCGATTGATACTTCCCAATACACTAATTCCTCGCCCTCGTGCGATCCACAACTCAAACACCCTTACCAAAGAACATTGTTTAGTCCTTTCTTCCATGCATAACAAACTCGTGCTTCAGCCTCCCCTAGCGAGCAGACAAGCCAACATTTAGTAGTTAGAATGCGACCTAAACACTCGTTCGTCAAACCTTTTACCATATTTGTCTGAACTACAGACGCTCTGATTCTTCATTCTCTTCTGAATGTAAGATACGTAGGCACAAGATTGTGATGATCTTGGCGAGCACAATTCCATAATTCCCTCATTTTCCCGTAGTCCCACGAACTACGATACTCTGACTTTCCCATTGCACAAGGGAGTACGTAGACACAAGGGCCCCAATCCTTGGCGAGCACCCTAATAATAAAGCACCCCTTTTCCCCTTAGTAAGAAAATTCTTTAGAAGATAAACAAACAAGCATAGCTAATTTCTCTCACAAACGTAGAGGGTGCTAATACCTTCCCTTTGCGTAATCGAATCCCGAACCTAGATTTTGGCTATGATGACCATGTTCTTATATCTTTTAAAGGTTTTATTGATATTTTCCTATTACTTCATTGGAATGAATAAAGTTCGGTGGTGACTCTGTTCGAACCATTTTTTCGCGTCCATCACGAGGATCGTATTTTTCGAGGTACGACACGTGGCACCTGAGGTGTGTGTAATGTTTGGGTTGGGCATTACCATTTATGATATCCAAATCCTCAGTAGATTGGCCCAATGCGCACCACAACTGAATTTGTGTTGTTTCTGGATTTACTTTCTCACCCCTTTGCCTTGGTTTTTCCATTTTATTTTATTTTTATTTCGTTTTCATTTTAATTTTAATACTTGAAATTATTTTTAAAATACTTAAAAATATGTTTCTGATCCTTCATTGTGTTGGGATAATTTTCATTGTTTTTATTTTATTTTTCCATTTATTTTCATATTTTATTTTGAATTTATTTGATAAGTGGTCTGACATGTATACCCTTGAATTAGGGTTTGTGCTTTTGATGGCTTTTGATCACCTTCTTGAACCAATTTTTCTCACATGTATGGACTCTTGATTATTAAATACTTGAATGTGGTTTTTGCGCTTAGATGATCAATTATTGGATGTTTCTTAATTAATTTTAATTGATCCTCGATGTATGCTCGATTGGCCCTCCTACATGATCTTGTTTGGCTTGATTTGGTGTTGAATTTATGCAATCTCTTTGAGATGTTTTTCATGATGAATATTGATTGTTTTCACTTGTATTGAAGCTTTAGGTTCACTTTTATTGGACCATTTTCCTATTTTTGGTTGAATTTCCAAGTTGATATTGTTTTGATCATGTTTCCTTTTTGTTCTTGATCTATTTTCTTGAGAGTGTTTCTTGAATGATCCAATTGATGCTTGATAACTCTTGTATTGACATGTTTAATGTTCTGACCTTCATATTTAGAGGTTCATTGTATGATAACTTTGTCTCACTTACCTCACATGATAATTTAACTTAATTTTCATCTTGTTGAACTCATTTTGATTTAGTATGTTGCATCATGGTGTTCAATTGTGGTTCTAAAACAAGTTTGCTTATGCACCTCTTTGAATGTATTCATCTTTTCTATGGAACTTGAAAGTATGTACACTTTGCTCATGATGATGTGATGTTTGAGAATATAGGATTGATGGTATGTTCTATACTCCTTTAATGTCTTGATTCATTTGATAAATATACTCTAATCTTGGTGTGACACTTGTGCATTGATGTTGATTTCTTCTCATCTTGTGTTGCTTTGACACTTTCTTTCTCTTTATCTCTTTTCTTCTCCTTTGAGTTTTAAATTGACTTTTGTTGTTTGTGATTGATTAGTATAATGTTTACTTGTGTTTGTTCACATGATCCCTTAGGATTCCTAGCTCAACTTAATTTTTGATTAAGCTAGAGGTAGGAGAGACATTAGGCTTTCAATCATTTGCATGATAATAACTAGGATAGTCCCTTTTAAACCTTAAACTTAGGTATATCTTCTTGCATGATAACATTAAGTAGAATTCCTTCTTCATCCCAAATTTAGGACCATTGTGCATGACAACATCAGGAATTAGTTTCCCTTAGTTGTTTTCTTTTCAACCTTTGAGTCCTCTCTCTTCTCATCTCAAAACAAAAACAAAGCACTTCATGAGTGTGATGTGCATTGTGCGCCACGAGCCTTAAGCACATGGGAAAAGATGAGCGGATGCATTTCTAACCTCATCTTAGGGTACTTCGCACACGAGGCGTTTGAATCGTTAGTGTGAAGTACTCGATCCTATGTCATAGAATTTAGTGTGATGCATATTTCAAACAAAGTTAATCTACTTATGTTTTAAACTTACAAACAAACTGCAAACCATTTTATCCTTCGGGATTGTTTGTCAAAATCATTTTTAGAAAAGAGCATGTTATTTCTGTTCTACCGCAAACAGGCATCGACCCTAACTGTTGGAACGTGAACTTAACGTCGCTCATAAAAAACACTTAACCAATTTGTGGTCGTAACCACAAACTACAGACGCTCTGATTTCTCATACCAGATGAGGATACGTCGACACAAGACAATGAAGTCTTGGTGGTCAACCTTCCCCCTTTCACCCGTAGTCCTTCGAACTATGTTGACTCTGACTTTCCCATTACACGAGGGAATACGTAGGCCTAGGACGGCGAATTCCTGTCGAGTCTCCTTTTACTTTTCCACTTCCTTGTTTTCGTTTAGCAGTAGGCTTTAGATAACACACCCTTTAATTAGACAACTAGAGTGGATCCCGTTAAGCACAACAGACGCGAGGGGGTGCTAATACCTTTCTCTCACGTAATCGGCTCCCGAATCCCGAATTTGGTTGCAAGACCATGTCTTCTCCCTTTTTGAGGTTTTCTTTGATCATTTCCTTTCCCCCGATGGGATAAATAACGTTCGATGGTGACTCTTTTATTTTTCCACCGGTTGTTTTTCGTAGTTGCGACAGCTGAGGACTCTGGTTCCCTATGCGAGTCAATCCTAGCACTTGTCTGTTTCTGTTTCATTGGGTGTCTACTTTTGTGCATATGTATGGTGTATATTTCGTACTTTACTGCATTTTATTTGCATGTGATTATTGTTATCATATTATTCTGTTGTTGTTGTGCTATTAGGTGAGATTGTTCTATGAGAAATAAGCCCAATACCCAAGCTTGAGTATACACATAGGATTAGAGTCGGCTGTTGTTGACATGCGTGCAATTTGACACGTATCGTTAGCTTGAGTTCGCGTTCTGACAAGGTTTTCTTGAGGATGCTCTGAACTGTATGTTTTTGTATTAACTAGGCTGGTCTGATAGGCGTTTATGACTCTGGAGACTGTTCATGGGAAATCAGTTGAGGCCTCCTTGATTGATGATGATGCTAAACCAGAAGTGGTGAACGTATCATCATTTCTCGACCTGAGAGTTCGTGATAGTGAGGACCTTCTAGGATGCCTTTGTCCAAGACTAGAACCGACATGTGACAGGGGATGGGTTTTGCAAGAAACCTTGACTTTCAATCAACCCAGATTTCTGGTTTTCTTATCAGTATGGGCTTATCAGACTTATATTTTGGTGTTCTGATTATCTCAGTGTTCTAGTATTCTGGATTTCTTGTTATAGCGGAATTTTGGTCTTATTTTGTCAGCAACACAACAACTATTTTGAACGTATTGAATACCTTGATCCCATGTTTGCATTTGCATAATCATACCTGAATTTTAACATTCATGTTTGTTTCCAGGGTTTGTATCTTACCTTTGATTCCCGTTGGTAAGATCTTCAAAAATGTGTAGTGGAAGGAGGGACACTAATAGTTACAAGTTTCAGTCACCAGATTTGAGTCTGATCTGCAGCCTGGATTCCAAAAACTACTCAGAGAAATATGGAGACTTCCAAAAAAGATTATGGGAGGATTCTTAGCCTGCTACATACTGTTATAGATTATGAGAAAGGGGTTGTACATACCTTGCTACAATTCTACGATCCTGCTCTGAGGTGTTTCACGTTCAGGGATTATCAACTAGCTCCTACTCTGGAGGAGTTTTCTCTAATTTTGGATATTTCAGTTAAAGATCATGTTCCTTTCCATGAATCTATGAAAGTTCCTGACTCCCTCATGATCAGAGGCTATTGCCAACACTCTTTATTTGAGCACGTCTATGGTGAAAGGTCATCTACAACCCAAAGGAGGTTTATCTGGTTATCTGTTGAGTTCATTGGTGAGTGAAGCCATGGAATCTACCGAGGCTTATAGCTGGACTACCTTCAATGCCATACTGACTTTGTGCATTTATGGAACTGCTCTCTTCCTCGACTTTCCAGGTTTTGTAGATATGAATGCCATTCGGATTTTCATGATGAAGAATCTCGTGCCAACACTCCTTGGTGATGTATACCACTTAGTGCACTCAAGAAGCTTTAAGAAGAAAGTTGGACTTCTTTATTGATGTGTTCCTTTTATCTACAAGTGGTTCATGAGTCATCTCCCTCGTGATGGCGCTTTTTTCAATACTAAGGACTCTTTGAATTAGGAAGAAAGGGTAATGGGACTTGTCGCTAAATATATCCAATGGTTTGATAAAAGGTTGCTGGGAGCAGAAATGATTTATATTTGTCGGGAGTTTCCCAACGTCCCTCTCATGGGAATAAGGGGTGAAATTAATTATAATCCATTTTTTGTTAGGGTATGCATTGAGGGTTCCTCCAACAGATGAAGAGGTGAGAGAGTCTTTGTTTTACAGTGGGACTGGCAATCTTAAAGCCATGAAGAAAGCTGTGAAAGCTTGGGGCACTATTCATAGGAGAGGGAAACCCTTTCAAGGTAAAAGTGACTTCAAAGTGTATCCTCCTTATGAAGAGTGGTTGCGAGAGAGAGTGGAAGTTATTCACTTGCCATTTCCAATAAAGACTCTTATGTATTCATTCGAACAACCAACTATAGTGGAGATTGAAAAGTATACCAAACTCTAGGCATAAAAGGAAGAATTACGCAAGGAGAATGAAGAACTGAAGAGGGAGATCAGTCAGCTGGGGCATGATCAGAATGAAGTTGTCTATGTAGCTAAAGTGAAAATAGAGATGTTGGCCAAGAAAGAGAAAGATTTATCAAAGGAGGTCAAGAACAGAGAGCGAGTAGGTCAAGATCTGAGAAGCACCAACAATGCCCAATTGAATGCCACGGTAACCGCTCACAAAATGAAAGAGGTTGGTTATCAAGGCCAGATTGAAAAGCTGAAGCTACAACTCAGGAATAAGGAAAGAGAGGTTATATCAGAATCATCTCACATGTGTAGAAGTGAGAAGTAGCTTAAAGAGACCTTGTCAGCCCTTGAGGAGCTCAAGATTCAAGCAAAAGTAAAGAAGCCTAAACTCGAGGATCCTAAACTTGAGAATGTCTTCGGTGAAGATGCTTCAGAGGAAAATTGTCGATATCTAGAAGGTATCATGCACATGAGATATGTTCTCATTCAGGAGCTGAAGCTACAACTCAGGAATAAGGAAAGAGAGGTTATATCAGAATCATCTCACATGTGCAGAAGTGAGAAGTAGCTTAAAGAGACCTTGTCAGCCCTTGAGGAGCTCAAGATTCAAGCAAAAGTAAAGAAGCCTAAACTCGAGGATCCTAAACTTGAGAATGTCTTCGGTGAAGATGCTTTAGAGGAAAATTGTCGATATCTAGAAGGTATCATGCACAGGAGATATGTTCTCATTCAGGAGCTGATGCAGAGACCGAAGCATCCTGACACTAAGAATCTATTCAAGGAGATTCAAGCTTGGTCCAGGGAGCATAGTGGCTGGGGAGGGTTGTCTTTGGTGGATATTGACGATATGTCTTAGTAGCCTTTTTCTTTTGTATTTGATCACCGTCATGCTTGTTGGCTAGGATCATTGACTCTTGTTTATGGCTATGTCTTTTCTTGAATGGGTTGTATGTAATGACTTGTTGTTATTCTCTTATTCAGTAATCTATGAGCAACTCTTATTGGTGTTATGTATTTCTCTAGTGTTTGTTATTATTTTTAAAAATTGGAATCAAGGGGTAGATCTCCTTGGAAATATTCAAACATATTTGCATTTGCATCACATACTCATTTGCATAGCAGGTGTTCCTAATGGATTTATTCTCATCTCTGCCTGGTTTCTCTTCAGCAGGATTACAGACCCTAGTTTTCACAGGTATTCCACAAGATAAAATCAACGAAGAGTGATAGAACAAGTACAAGCTGAACTTCAAGAGGTATGAAATTGCATGACTTAATTCATGGAGTTAATACAAAACATGGCCCAGGGGCGGGAATAGTTAAGGACCTTGGTCCAACCTTTGATTGCTCGTGTGGATGAAGATGGTGTTGTTCATGGTGGTGCTGGTGTTATTCCTCCAGTCGGAGGTACTGTTGGTGATGCTAATCCTTCGGTCGGAGGTGGTGCTAGTGTTGTCATTCCTCCAGGCGGAGGCATTCCTGGTGGAATTCCTGGAATAGTTGGTAGAGGGGGAAGTGTGTGTGCTCTACATGGAGTTGGTGGCCAACAATGGGAAGATGATCGTTAGGAGGATGATTTCTTCATGCGTGACTTGGATGTCGGTTTCCCATATGAGGCCGACAAGAAATTCAAAATGATCGAAGAAAGGATGCACGAATATGAGAACAATAACATTTTTGGTCTCGATATAATTGATCTCGGCTTAGTTCTTTGAGTGAGAATCCCGCCCAAATTCAAAGTCCCAGGTTTTGATAAGTACAAGGGGACTATTTGTCCCAAGACTCATATACGGGCTTACTACAGAAAGATGTTAGCTTACTCAGATGACGAAAAGCTCTTAATTCATTTCTTCTAAGATAGCCTGGTTAGGGCTTCATTGGAATGGTATATGGGGTTAGAGATGACCCATATCAGAAGCTGGAGAGACTTGGCGGAAGCTTTCGTCAGGCATTATCAGTACAACAGCGACATGGCACCTAATAGGATGCAATTGCAGAATCTCTCCCAAAGTAATAATGAGAGCTTCAAGGAATATGCCAAAAGGTGGCGTGAACTAGCAGCAAGAGTTCAACCTCCAATGATGGAGTGAGATCTTATCAATATGTTCATGGCTACACTTCAGGGACCACGTTATGAGAAGATAGTTAGATGTATCTCGACTAGAATTTTAGATCTAGTGTTGGCAGGGGGAAATAGTGGAAATTGGAATTAAGGCAGGGAAGATTCCAAGTGGAAATGGATCCTCATCTGGAGGAGGTAAAAAACCATATGCAGGTTACCATGAGAAGAGGAAAGGTGACACAAATTCTATTTCTTCATATCATGGTAAAGGCAGGGCTAATCAAGGTTATGTACATCAGGTTGCTATTGTAGCCATTATGGCTGCACCTCATCAATAACATGACGTTCCTCGCCGATATCAAGATAGACCGAAGGTGAACGGGAAATTTGAGACTCAACCAATGCCATATTCTCAGTTACTAGAACATCTTTTGCAACTACAGTTGGTACAAAAAAGAACTCTGACACCTCTTACTGGAAATCCTTCGCCAGGGTATGATGTCAATGCTTAATGTGAGTTTCATTATGGGGCTCCAGGGCACAATATTGATAAATGTAAGGCGTTTAAGCACAAAGTACAAGATTTGCTTGACTCCAAGGCCATTAATTTCACTAAGGAAGGACCCAATGTAATTCAGAACCCAATGCCAAATCAAGAAGTGGCAAGAGCCAATGCTATTGAAGATGGGGAACGATTAAATTTGGTTGCTAACGTGAACAAGTTGAAGACTCTGCTGTCGGTTGTTAAAAAGCACTTGCTGAAAGGGGATGTTTTCCCAGGTTGTGCTTCTGATTGTCAGGAATGTGTATTGCAGCTAGAGGGTTGTGACCTTTTGAGAGATGGTATACATAAATTAATGAATAATGGACGACTATAGTTTGATAGAGTTAATGTTGAGGACGAGGTTAATGATGACAAGGATATTGCAACGATATTGATTCTATACAAGACCATCTATATTTCTGCGCCCGCACGACAAA
>CAWUDS030005161.1:7500-32681 GCA_963859935.3 Lathyrus sativus | reverse complement strand
GAAGAACTACGGGAAACAGCCATTGAACAGCTGGAAAAAGCCCGGGCCCGTTTCAGGAAAGTAGAAATGGAAGCAGATCGGTTTCGAGTGAATGGTTATTCCGAGATAGAACGAGAAAAATGGAATTTAATTAATTCCATTTATACAACTTTGGAACAATTCGAAAATTACAAAAATGAAACCATTCATTTTGAACAACAAAGGGCGATTAATCAAGTCCAACAAAGGGTTTTACAACAAGCATTACAAGGAGCTCTGGGAACTCTGAATAGGTGCTTAAACAACGAGTTACATTTACGTATGATCGCTGCTAATATTGGTATGTTTGGGGCGATCAAAGAAAAAAATAACTAATTAGTGGTTCTACTATAATAGAGAGTATGGAGAGGCCCTATTTTTGTTTTTTTTCGAAAAAGAATCCAATTAATAAAAATATTCATGGTACCCATTCGTGCAGATGAAATTAGTCAAATTATCCGTGAACGGATTGAGCAATATAATACCGAAGTAAAAATTGTAAATACAGGTACCGTACTTCAAGTAGGCGATGGCATTGCTCGTATTTATGGTCTTCGATGAAGTAATGGCAGGTGAATTAGTAGAATTTAAAGAGGGTACAGTAGGCATTGCTTTGAATTTGGAATCCAAAAATGTTGGTGTTGTATTAATGGGTGATGGTTTGATGATACAAGAGGGAAGTTCCGTAAAAGCAACAGGAATAATTGCTCAGATACCAGTAAGTGAGGGTTATTTGGGTCGTGTTGTAAATGCCCTAGCTAAACCTATTGACGGTCGAGGAGAAATTTCAGCTTCGGAATCTCGGTTAATTGAATCTCCCGCTCCCGGTATTATTTCCAGACGTTCCGTGTATGAGCCTCTTCAAACGGGACTTATTGCTATTGATTCTATGATCCCTATAGGGCGTGGCCAGCGAGAATTGATTATTGGGGACAGACAAACAGGTAAAACAGCAGTAGCTACAGATACGATTCTCAATCAACAGGGACAAAATGTAGTATGTGTTTATGTAGCTATTGGTCAAAAAGCATCTTCTGTGGCTCAAGTAGTAACTACTTTACAAGAAAGAGGAGCAATGGAATACACTATTATAGTGGCTGAAACAGCAAATTCCCCAGCTACATTACAATACCTCGCGCCTTATACAGGCGCAGCTCTGGCTGAATATTTTATGTACCGTGAACGTCACACTTTAATCATTTATGATGATCCCTCCAAACAAGCACAGGCTTATCGCCAAATGTCTCTTCTATTACGAAGACCACCAGGTCGCGAAGCTTATCCCGGAGATGTTTTTTATTTACATTCGCGTCTTTTGGAAAGAGCCGCGAAATTAAGTTGTCAGTTAGGTGAAGGAAGTATGACTGCTTTACCAATAGTTGAGACCCAAGCCGGAGATGTTTCAGCTTATATTCCTACGAATGTCATTTCCATTACAGATGGTCAAATATTCTTATCTGCCGATTTATTCAATGCTGGGATCAGACCCGCAATTAATGTGGGTCTTTCCGTTTCCAGAGTTGGATCGGCGGCTCAAATAAAAGCCATGAAACAAGTCGCTGGTAAATTAAAATTGGAATTAGCACAATTCGCAGAATTAGAAGCTTTTGCACAATTCTCTACCGATCTTGAGAAAACTACGCAAAATCAATTGGCAAGAGGTCAACGATTGCGCGAGTTGCTTAAACAATCCCAATCATCTCCTATTACTGTGGAAGAACAGATAATAACTATTTATACTGGAACGAATAGTTATCTTGATTCATTAGAAATTCAACAGGTAAGGAAATTTCTCGTTAAGTTACGGGCTTATTTAAAAACGAATAAACCGAAATTCAACGAAATCATATCTTCGACCAAGACATTTACTGGGGAAGCAGAAGCCATTTTGAAGGAAGCTATTCAGGAACAGATGGAACTCTTTTTACTTCAGGAACAAGTAGAAAAAAATTGATTCCAAATTTCATACCTTTCTAGATAATTAGTCTCTTTCCATATTTCAAAAAGAATAATAAAGAGAAGAAATTCACAATATAGTTTTCGAAATATACGAATTCAAGTAATATATATGCAATTGCAATAAATTCAATATGTAATAAATTTGCGTCCAATAGGATTCGAACCTATACCAAAGGTTTAGAAGACCTCTGTCCTATCCATTAGACAATGGACGCTTTTCTTTTTTTCTTTCCCTTTTCACGAAAATTTCGTGAAAAGGGAAAGAAAAAAAAGAATTCTATAAAATACTCCTCCATCTATCTGAATATCGAAATAATAATTATTCTAAATTCTAAATAGAATAAGACGAAATGAAATCATTCCAATTGAATATTCATAACTAAAACTAACTAAAGAAATTTACTAAATAAAAAATAGAATAGAATATATAGAGAAATAGAATATAAGCGGGTAGCGGGAATCGAACCCGCATCATTAGCTTGGAAGGCTAAGGGTTATAGTCGACGTTTATGAATGAACGTCTCTAATTCAAAACCGAACGTGAAACTTTTGTTTCATTCAGCTCCTTTACAGAATAATTTTAGAGATAGATGGAATACATGAAAAAAAAATGACCCATAACATCTATGTCAGCCTTTCGGTATGAATAGAATTCACGTTGCTTTTTAGATGATCCCTATAGAAAGAAAAGGAGTATTTGAACAATCTCTTTTTTTTCTAGTTACTTCGTTCTCTATTTCTATTTGATAGAATCTTTAGGAAAAGAATAAAATTTCCGTCGAGCTAAAAAAATATATTGATGTTTCTAGTAAACTAAAAAAATCGTTTAATAGCTATTTTGCTTCACTCTCTCCTATACAAAAAAAATAAAAAAAAATGGGAAGATTTAGTTACGATTGGAAACTAATTTTAGATATCTTTCTCCCTGGATCCTTTACTTATATTCAAAAATTGGGATTCTTGTGCAAAAACTTATGTTTCATAATTTTAGAATAAATTCTAAATTGTATACAAATTACGATAATGTATATTATTCCTCGAATTGCTCGTTGAGAGGTATAAAGGATGAAATCCCTAAAAGTAAGAAATAAAGTTTTTGATCGTGATATGAATCACGAAAGGGACCCCTTAACTATTAAGGGATCGTTAGAACGAATCGCACTTTTACCACTAAACTATACCCGCTACAATACCATTTTTGTATATAAAAAGATCTTTTGTCGAACAAGGGAATCAGTCATAAATAATTCTGAAATAGGTGCAGAATTTTATGATAAATAGAGTGTTTACATGTTTCGTAAAGGCCCCCTAATGAAATTTAGAAAAGGGGGCAAATCTCATTTTTGGATTTTATTTTTGGATTTTGTTGAAGGTATTTTGACAGATAGATCTCGACAAAATTACTAAACTAAATTCATAACACAAAAATGCATTATGCAATGCAAGAATCCATAGTTCTATTTCGTTTTTTAGATACGTTACCTGATTCATTCGTATGAGATACGATCACAAAGTTATTTTTATTTTTGTTTGATCATATTAAAATGTTTGAATTAATTAAAAGTTTGTTTCAAATCTGATACAGAAAAATAAATCGTTGTTATCCAGGATTCATGGGAAAAAAGAGCTGTGCCAGTACCTAGCTGGACTCTGGTTGGATAAAAAAACAAACTAAAAAAGAAAATATAAAATTATAGATTTAGATTATCTATTTAGTATAATGATTTATATCTATTTAGTATAATTATTTATTACTATCGTATTTAGTATATATATATACAATTAATATATAACTCAATCTATATTTATGAGTTAATATAGAATTAGAATCAAATAGAAAAAAGATAGATAAAATATATCAAATGAAGATCCATATCAAATAAATATTGAAGCCTTTTTTCGAGCCCTGCGAGGTATCATAAGCATAATAATTCCATTCTTTGAATTGGGGAGAGATGGCTGAGTGGACTAAAGCGTCGGATTGCTAATCCGTTGTACGCATTTTTGTACCGAGGGTTCGAATCCCTCTCTTTCCGTTTATTGATGATTTGCCATTTTTTTCTTTTGAACTTATGGAATTTCTTTTTTTTTATTCCCTGTTTGTTTCATTTTTTACTAGTTCTTTTTGACTAGTTAAAGATCGAAAATAGATAGAAAAACAAAAAATAGTTCAAAATCAAGCACAAGTAAGGGAAAGAAAAAAGATTTTCTTATTCTTCACGTCCAGGATTACGTCCGGGATCATTAGATAGAAATCCGAAGATGAAAAGAGAAACAAAGAATATCACTATCGTGTAAACAAATAGTTTTAGAGTAAGCATTACAAAATCTCCAAGATAATTAAAAAAAAAAAACGACAGAGAAAGAGAATAGATTCTCTTCTATTTCATATTATGTTTCCTTAAAAAAGTTCCAATTTGAGTTTTCTAATAAATTCTTACTTTTTTTAGGACATTATTCAAATGAAAGATCTTATCGAAAACTTACAGCAGCTTGCCAAACAAAAGCGAAGAGAAAAAAGAGTAAGGGTATTACTGGCATAAAATCTACAATTGGAGTCAAAAAAGCATAAGCTTCAGGTAATTTCCCCAAGAAAAAACTACTTGAATAAAGGACAGAGTTAATACAGACCAAGCTAAAGATATGAAGCATAAAAAAAAATGTTGTTCTTTAATAAAATGAATTGTATTTTTGCTTTTTTTTTTTTGAATTCTAATTTTTTTATTTTTTATTATCTTACTTATTATTATATATATTCTTATATATATAAGATATGATTTATTATATATATTATTTAATATCCACTTTTTTTTTTTATACTTTTATATTAAAAATGAAATCTAAAAGAAAAAAGAAATATGGTCTAACTTGACAAAAGTAAATATCTATATAGAATAACAAATGGGGCGTGGCCAAGTGGTAAGGCAGCGGGTTTTGGTCCCGTTATTCGGAGGTTCGAATCCTCCCGTCCCAGATGATATCGATTCAATTCATCACATTGACATGAATCGATATCATAGGTTTTTCGCCATAAACCAAAAATAAAAAAGGCTGTTCTTGGGTGGGGATATATTGTTCATTCATATAACTTTCAATTACTTATTAATTATTAAATAAATTAATATACGAATTAAAATTAAATTTGATAACTATTCGATAAAATAAAAAACAATGACTATTCATTATATAATATTTTAATTTAAAAAGGAATAAAAATCTATGGAAAGACAAGGGTTCAATTCGATGCTGTTTACTAGAGGTATGCTGTTTACTAGAGGTTTAGAATACAGGTGTGGTTTAAGTAAATCAATAGATAGTTTTGGTATAGATAGTTTTGGTCCTATTGATGAAAATAACGGTGGAGACCCATCTAGTTTAACTGATATGCATAATAACATTCATAGCTGGAAGAACAATAGTGAAAATTGTAGTTATAGTCATGGTCATGCTGACTATTCAGCAGATGTGAACAACATACATAATCATAATTTGCTATTTGCAAAAAGTCTATCCGTTTGGGATAGTCATAATAATAGTTATGACATATATTATGCTTATAATGATGATAGTTGGACTTATAACATGAATTGTTGCATTTGGAATTATCTTCGTTCTCAAATCTGGGAGGATATTGACAAATCCATTAATTGTTGCATTTGGAATTATCTTCGTTCTCAAATCTGGGAGGATATTGACAAATCCAATGCCAGTTACCGTGATATGGACTTTAAGAGTTACATTTGCGATAGGGGCCAAAATACTAGTGAAAGCCATAGTACAAATATAATAATATTAAGGAACACAAATGCTAGAAATCAGACAGCAGATCCAGATGATGCAGATATATCTGATGGATCAGATATATCAGATCCATTGGAGATAGATCTATCTGATCCATCCGATACAGATTATCGATACGATCCATTTGCTGATACATCAGATATATCAGATCCATTGGAGATAGATCTATCTGATCTATCAGATACAGATTATCCATATTATATGGATGGATCTGATATATCAGATCCATTGGAGATGGATCTATCTGATCCATCAGATACAGATTATCCATATTATATAGATGGATCTGATATATCAGATCCATTGGAGATAGATCTATCTGATCTATCAGATACAGAGGAGGATCTATATGGTATATACGATCTAGATGAGATCTATTATCTGGATGGATCAGATAGATCAGATCCATTGGAGACATTGGAGACATCAGATCTAGATGAGATCTATTATCCGGATGGATCAGATAGATCAGATCCATTGGAGACATTGGAGACATCAGATCCAGATTATATAAATGATCCGGATGGATCAGATAGATCAGATCCATTGGAGATATCTGATACATCAGATACAGATATATGTCAGAAGGATAGTGATGATAATAGCAAAATGGATATGCTGGCTAAAATGAACCAATATAGTCATTTATGGGTTCTATGCGAAACTTGCTCTAGCTTAAATTTTAAACAATTTTTAGTAGCCAAACTGAGTATTTGCGAATACTGTGGTGAGCATCTGAAAATGAGAAGTTCAGATAGAATCGAACTTTTGATTGATCCAGGTACTTGGAATCCTATGGATGAAGACATGGTTTCTCTGGATCCCATTAAATTTGATTCGATTGAAAAAATTCCAATTCTTCAATGGGATCCCATTGCATTCGACTTGATTTTCGTGGATCCTCCCGAGGAAGAGGAAGAAGATCAACCTTATATCGATCGTCTTGATTCTTATCAAGAAAAGACAGGATTACCAGAAGCGGTTCAAACAGGCATAGGTCAACTAAATGGTATTCCTTTAGCAATAGCTGTTATGGATTCTGAGTTTATCGCGGGTAGTATGGGATCCGTAGTGGGTGAGAAAATAACTCGGTTGATCGAATATGCTACCAATCAACTTTTACCTCTAATTATAGTCTGTGCTTCCGGAGGAGCGCGTATGCAAGAAGGAAGTTTGAGCTTAATGCAAATGGCTAAAATTTCTTCTGCGTTATATAATTATCAAATAAATAAAAAGTTATTCTATGTAGCGATACTTACATCTCCGACTACTGGTGGGGTAACCGCTAGTTTTGCGATGTTGGGGGATATCGTTATTGCGGAACCAAACGCAACCATTGCATTTGCGGGTAAAAGAGTGATTGAACAATTGTTGAATGTGGAAGTGCCTGAAGGTTCCCAATCGGCGGACCTTTTATTCGACAAGGGAGTATTGGATTCAGTCGTACCACGTCATTTTTTAAAGCAGTTTTTAACGGAGTTATTTCAGTTCCATGGTTTCGTTCCTTTGACTAAAAATTTGGAAGATTGAATAAAAACAATTTTAAACTTAGTTTTACGTTATTTTGCACTAAGAATCTATTTTTTATTTCCGCCTTTTTGTAACTAGTTTGTAGCTAATACCTTATTTTACACTATTTTATTTAAACTAATTTAGACTAAGAATATATTTTTTATTTCTCCTATTTAGTAACTCTGATATATAGACTATGGATCTAAAAGACTTGAAAAGATTTTTGAAAAACCTGTGGATCTGGAAAAAAAGACACTGTAAAAGATTTTTGAAAAACCTGTGGATCTGGAAAAAAAGACACTGTATTATTATTACAGTGACACATATTTTCCTGCATGGAACTTACCTTTTAAGTATATTAAAAGTAATAGTTCTTCTCCTAGAAAGAAGCCGCCCGTATCCGCCACACATCCTGGTGGATTTATTTATTTTATGTTTTGCGGCCTTTCTTTTTAGGAATATCTTTTTCGTTTTGTTTTTTTATTTCCTTAGAACAATTTTGGATTATTTACTTCAAATGATCCGTGAATTCATTAAGGACGAGACAAACAAAAAAGTTTTATGTTCCTATGTGTCAGAAACTACTTGGATGGACACTATCCCGGGTTTCCAACACGTTTTTTTTCGAATTTTAAGTCATGTCAGTTTTTTCGTGGGATTCTTTTCTCTCTATCGTTTCTATAGCAATCTTACTCGGATGAACATTTTCGATGCACCGATTAAATGGCTCTTTGTGCTACCAAATAAGATTGTTTCTCTGCTTATCACTGCAATTGTCAGTATCCTAAGCGGTATCATGTTTCAATATATTAATTATTGGACTGTAATTGGCGGAACTAATTTTTTCGATAAAAGAAAAGGAGTGCTATATATTACTCGTTACAGACTTCCTATTCCTGGAATAAGTAGCTCTAATGTTCGCCGCATTTTAATAAAAGAAATTTCGTGCCTCATACTAGTAACTAACCGAATCTGGGGTGATGTCCTTTATATTGAAACCAGAAAACACGGGACCTTGCCGATGACTCCTACTAAAGATGGTCGTAGATATATGCTTGCAAAACATGCTTTGGAGTTGTCCAGATTCTTGAATATACCATTGGACATTATTTACAAAGAATACTAATAAAAAAGCGAGTTTAGCCGATCGAGTTTAGCCTATAAAGCGAGTTTAGCCTATAATAATTAATATATTATAGGCTAAACTCGCTTTTTTATTAGTATTTACTTGTAATAGAACTTATGCTTGATAGAAATATTAGAATATATAGAATATTCTAGAGTTGAAAAATGAGATGAAACTGAGGACGAAAAATGGCAAAAAAGAAAGCATTCATTCCCCTTCTATGTCTTACATCTATAGTCTTTTTGCCCTGGTGCATCTCTTTTACATTTAAGAAAAGTCTGGAATCTTGGATTACTAATTGGTGGAATACGAAAGAATCCGAAATTTTCTTGAATACTATTCAAGAAAAAACTATTGTAAAGAAATTCCTAGAGTTCGAGGAACTGTTCCTCTTGGATGAAATGCTAAAGGAATACCCGGAAACACATTTACAAAACCTTCGTATCGAAATCTACAAAGCGACCATCCAATTGATTCAGACGAACAACGAAGATAATATCCATACGATTTTTCATTTCTTTACAAATATAATATGTTTCCTTATTCTAAGTGTTTATTCTATTAGGGGTAATCAAGAACTCATTATTCTTAACTCTTGGGTTCAAGAATTTGTATATAACTTAAGTGACACAATAAAAGCTTTTTCTATTCTTTTCTTAATTGATTTCTCTGTAGGATACCATTCGACTGGTCTTTGGGAACTAATGATTTGGTCTGTCTATAAAGATTTTGGATTTACTCCGAATGATCATATTATATCTTTTCTTGTTTCTATTTTGCCAGCCATTTTAAATATTATTTTTAAATACTGGATTTTCCGTTATTTAAATTGTGTATCTCCGTCGCTTTTATCGATTTATGATTCAATTCCATTCCGTGAATGACTGAAAAAAGGACCCACTGATCCAATTCTAAAATTTGTTTAGCTTTTATATAAAAGCTAAACATTCCAAATTTCACTTATTCATTTTCGTTTTACTCGTATTCTTCCTATATTATAGGCAAATAATTGGAGTAAATAGCAGAATCATGGATAGGGAACTGTGCCAGTTCCCTACCTAATCTTATTGTAGAAATTTTCAGGATCAAGGATTGGACCATGCAAACTAGAAATGCTTTTTCTTGGATAAAGAAAGAGATTACCCGATCTATTTCCGTATTGCTCATGATCCATATAATAACTCGAGCACCCATTTCAAATGCATATCCCATTTTTGCCCAACAAGGTTATGAAAATCCTCGAGAAGCTACCGGCCGGATTGTATGTGCTAATTGCCATTTAGCTAATAAGCCCGTAGATATTGAGGTTCCACAAGCGGTACTTCCCGATACTGTATTTGAAGCAGTTGTGCGAATTCCTTATGATATGCAAGTGAAACAAGTTCTTGCTAATGGTAAAAAGGGGGCTTTGAATGTAGGAGCTATTCTTATTTTACCAGAGGGTTTTGAATTGGCCCCTCCTCATCGTCTTTCGCCCGAGATTAAAGAAAAGATGGGTAATTTGTCTTTTCAAAGCTATCGTCCCACAAAAAAAAATATTCTTGTGATAGGCCCCGTTCCTGGGAAAAAATATAGTGAAATTACCTTTCCTATTCTTTCTCCAGATCCTGCTACTAAGAGAGATGTTTACTTCTTAAAATATCCTCTATACGTAGGCGGGAACAGGGGAAGGGGTCAGATTTATCCCGACGGAAGCAAAAGTAATAATAATGTTTATAATGCTACAGCAACAGGTGTAGTAAACAAAATAATACGAAAAGAAAAAGGTGGATACGAAATAACGATAGTAGATGCATCAGATGGACGTGAAGTGATTGATATTCTACCGCCAGGACCAGAACTTCTTGTTTCAGAGGGTGAATCTATCAAACTTGATCAACCATTAACGAGTAATCCTAATGTGGGTGGATTTGGTCAGGGGGATGCAGAAATAGTGCTTCAAGATCCATTACGTGTCCAAGGTCTCTTGCTCTTCTTGGCATCTATTATTTTGGCACAAATCTTTTTGGTTCTTAAAAAGAAACAATTTGAGAAGGTTCAATTGTTCGAAATGAATTTTTAGGAATTTGAATTAATCAACATATTAAGCTGGTAAAAAGAACTCCATTTTTGTTGATAAATTCTGTAAACACCCTTGGTTCTTTCTAGTTTTTGTAGATATACTATATTTAGAAAATTCCTTGTACCGTAGAATTAGTTCAGTCATAGTATGTATATTGTGAAGAAGACTATTTGGTTCTTGGTTTTTTTTTTTTTTCAACTGCACAATTAATTCGAACCATATGATTATGTAGCTGTTTTCGGATTTTAATGTTCTAGAAATCCTCTAATTTCTATTGTTTTAGAATTAACTCGATACTAAACCTAAAAAAATAGGTAGGTACAGAATATTAAGTAAAGTAGAAATAGACAAAGGGAAAACAGGATTCTAGGATGGATAATTTGTCTTTTCCTAGAGTCCTCTTATTGTTTATGTCGAAATAGATAGTGAAGGAATGAAAGCGGGAATTGAATTCACCAAATACAACTTTCTTAATTAACTTAAAAAAAAAAATAGAATCATGAGTCTATATTAGAAATATATTTCTATTCCATTTCCATTCTAAGAAAAAGAAAACTCTTTCTTTGGGGTAATCTATAGTAAAAGAATTGAATAGGCTCTTTTCCAATTGTTTTAGAGAACGAATCGAGATACAATAAGGATTAGATCCGATGGAACGAACAGATGCAAATAAGAGTATGCAAAAGAATCTATCTTGATTCTTTATTTTTTACTTACTAAAATGGGGGGGGAAAGAAAACATAGTTCCTACCTATTAGTAGGATTCATTACCTTACTACTTCTAAGTATATTTTTTATTTATGCTTTCAATTTTTCAATTCTACTCCAAATCGGATAAGAACTTGCTATATGTTCTAATTGGATGTTTCGTCAATGGTGTTAGGACGGAATGGAATCCTTTTTTGACTCTGTACCAGCGATTCCACTATTATTAGAAGATATTCTCCAATTTTTAGTGAAAAACTAAAAGAATACAAGAAAAATAAGTAAACAATAAAAAAAGAATTAATAAAAGAATTTCTTCATATTGATCATATTGATATAGATAGGAGACATAATTGACATGGATATAGTAAGTCTTGCTTGGGCTGCTTTAATGGTAGTTTTTACATTTTCCCTTTCCCTTGTAGTATGGGGAAGAAGTGGACTTTAAAGGTAATACTAATTGAGTTAAGGGATCAAACTGTCTCAATTGTTTTATAGCTGAGTTCTTCCAGTTTTGAACTATTTGAGTTATTTTATTAATACTAATTAATGAAATGCAATTCTATCTGGATTTAGAAATTCTCTTGTATTGCTTCCAGTGGTGTAATATATTCCATGTATATATCTTATTGAAAAAAAAACTCTTTGAATCAAACAAATATTTAAATTGTTGCCATCTTGATATCCCGGGAATCAAGATAATTGGAAACGGATTCCGATTCCATTTAATCTATTTAAATTTTGGAATACTAAAAAGATTCTTTATTTTTATTTATTAGTTACCGGGATTCTGATAAAGAATCTTAAATCTAAAAATGAAACTAAGAAGAATAAAAATGGCGTTGCTTTTGAATTATTTCAGATTGATTGGAACCAATACAAATAGAATAGATTTAGATGAAATAAAGAAAAATGTGGACGCCTACATTCCATATATATCTATAGATCGATATCCATATATCCATATGAAAAGAAAATGATAAATTGGTTCCTCCATAGGAACTCTTTTTTTTTTAGTAAAACATTCTATTTTTATCCTACTCCTACCGTAATAGAGAATATAGTAGAAAGAAATAGATTTGATTTCTTTCTACTATATGGTTAATAGAATTCTGCTGGTTGTAGTCTGATCATTTTATTTAAAACAAAGATTAAAAGAAATAGAAATCCTTTTTTCATGTTTTTCTTCAATCATTGCTAAGAAATAAGAAGTCATGTTTCAGTAAAATTAGTCACTTTGACTTACCGTTTTTACATAAATTATAAGTAAAAAGGCAGTAGGAACTAGAATAAAGAGTGCAGTAGCTATAAATGCGAGAATATTTACTTCCATAATCTCTATGTTTTCTTTCTCTTTAATTTCTAATAAATACTTCGGGATTTAATCCCATAGAAATAAAAAATATTTCTTCACTAAATTCAATGGTATAAATAGGATCTCGATGATATCCAATCGGATCCATATCACGAATAACTATATGTGATCTATCAAATCAAGAATTCATGGTCGAGAATTGAATAGTATAACATCGGAAGATGTTTTATCCATACCAAATAAGAAAATGACTTTCTGATGCAATCCAAAAGTCCTTTTTCTTTGTCCCAACCTTTCCCTAAAACTAAAAAAGAAAAAAGGAGATACCCGTTAGAAATGATATTTTTTTTTTATTTTTATTCCCTTTCATACACTAAATCCATTGATATTTTTTGGATTTGTATCCATCGGGACTGACGGGACTCGAACCCGCAGCTTCCGCCTTGACAGGGCGGTGCTCTGACCAATTGAACTACAATCCCAGGGAAAAAGTCGTATAGTATACATATATATTCTTACAATTTCATCCAAATTCTTTGTTTTTCTATTTGAGATTCGAACCCCTGGGGCTTACTTCTATATATATTCCTATTTGGATGGGTCTGCACTTTATCGACACGGATGACTCGCATCGCAATCCGTTCGTTATTGCCAACTTGATTTAAAAATAAATCAATCAAGAAATCAAGGAAACAAAAAAGAGTCTTTTTTGTTTTTTAACTTTAACCCTTTCCTTAGACTTTAAACTTACAGATCCCGATAGGAATTTTGCAAAATCCTAATTTGTGGAAAAAATATGTAAGTAATATGGAAAAAACACATAGGACTCGAGATTCTAATCTTGTGTATCCGAACCCATTGGTGATTTTAAGAGAACACCAAATGGGGTCTATCATTTCATGGTGGATCCGTAAATATTTTATTTTTGGGCCGAGCTGGATTTGAACCAGCGTAGACATATTGCCAACGAATTTACAGTCCGTCCCCATTAACCGCTCGGGCATCGACCCAGCAGGAAGAATCCAATTTAGTCTTTATTGATAATCCCTGATCCATTTCCTTTCGTAGTATCCTACCCCCAGGGGAAGTCGAATCCCCGTTGCCTCCTTGAAAGAGAGATGTCCTAAACCGCTAGACGATGGGGGCAGCCTTGCCCGACCTCCATTCTACTATGTTCATAGTATGAACAGTTTTTTGAAATTGTCAATAGAATGATTCAATCAGAAGGATCTTCCCATCTTTCAGAATTCCTTACAATTTTTGGATTCACCCTTTCGATTTCGAAATGGTTCATTCCAATCACCAATCTAGAATTCAACAAAATACAAAATAAAACGAAGTAATGCGAAAGAAACCAAAATAAACATAGAATCCTTTCTGGAAATAATTGATTTGCTGGAACAGGGGGGCATTAACACCTTATTTCGTTCACTTTCATTCAGTGTTAAGAAGATTGAATTAGGTATATTTCTATTTCACACTAAGTAGGGAAATAAAAAAATGAGAATGAATCCGGAAATGGAGTAAAATAAAAAAGGATGAAGATCAATAAGAATTGAGTTAAGGGACAGGATAGAATCCATTTATCAAAGATTCGGAAATATTTGAAATAGATGTACTCAACTCATATTCATATTCATATTCATATTGGCTGATTCTGTATTCGGGAATTGACTCAAACGGCGCCCTTTTAACTCAGCGGTAGAGTAACGCCATGGTAAGGCGTAAGTCATCGGTTCAAATCTGATAAAGGGCTTTTTTTTGATCAAAAAATGATAACAGTAGTATTTCTATTTGAAGAAAGATATACAAATATTCTTGATATTTGTAAGAAGTTTCTGTTTGTAATAAAATAAAAAAAACTAATGAATAGTTGAATTTCATTATAAAAAATCCAATTTAGAATTTAAACTCTATTAAGTTATTGTTATCATTCGAATAGAGTAAACTCATTCTAGTTAGAAAGGGAAATAGTATTCTTTTCTATATATATTTCTTTTTTTAGAATCTGATATTTTCTTTGCTTTAATTGTCATATACTCCTATTTTGGATTCTTCCAATCCAATAAAGGGAAAGATTCTAAAAAAAGTAAGTGGACCTAACCTATTGAATCAGAACTATATCCACTATTCTGATATTCCAATTGGTGGATAGAAATGAAATTCGAACAGTGTATCTTTTTTTCTTTTTAATACCCTTTTGGTTCGAACTCTGCAAGAATCCGTCTATATTTCGGATAATATCTTATTGTTCCTAGGAATCAATTGCTACTCCTCTCCTCCAATGGGAGGGCTTATTCTAAGTTCCAACAGACAAGTCATTTGACTTCCAAATATCTTTTTTCCGAATACAAGAAAAGATCAAAATTGATTTCTATTATTTCTTTAAGATAGGTCTATAAAAATAGAAGATATGTCTATAAAAAGAATAGAAAAATCCATCCAATCATGACTTCGAGTATCAAACATTTGGTTTTCATATCTATGATGCATACGAGATTTTGAAGGCAATTATTGGACGAAACTTTCAGTTAGAATCTATTATTATTAATCCAATTCCCTAGAATATTCAAAAATAGGACAGATAGATAAAAAAATAAATAGAGAAAAAGAGTCCAATTTATTACCTCGATCCGCAAGTAAAGGGTATACGTCGGAATTAGATTAATCTGAATGACAGAAAAATAGAACAAAGAATACAATAAAAGAAATCAATGTAAAATAGAAAGTAAAAATAGTAAAATAGAAAGTAAAAATAGGATCCTCTAGTAGTTTTCTAGACATACAAATTCGAATAATATAGAAAACTATTTTTTTTTTTTAATTTCACGAACAAGATTCAAAAAGAATCTTATTTGATAAAAGCAGAGTAGTAGTAGTCTGGGGATCCGCTGGTAACGAGAGTAATAAAAGCGATCGATCATTTGTTTTTGGAATAGTTCTTTAAAAAATGTATTTCTAGGATTTATGAGTCATAAGACAATTTTCGAGTCATGACTTAGGGAATTTTGTTAGAATAGAAAGGAATAAGCCAATTAATTAAGTTAATGGATTTATTAGATATCAATGGACAAAAAAAGAATTTTTCTATTCGAACCCCAGTAGAAAAGAAGGGACAGTCTACGAGAAATCATATTCTATATAAAATGAAAAAAGCCTCGAAGGTTCCATCGTTGAAAATCCTAGGAGGTGTTCGGAAATGGTTTGAAGTAGTTGAATAGGAGGATTACTATGACTATAGCTCTTGGTAAATTTACCAAAGATCAAAATGATTTATTTGATATTATGGATGACTGGTTACGGAGGGACCGTTTTGTTTTTGTGGGTTGGTCCGGTCTATTGCTCTTTCCTTGCGCCTATTTTGCCGTGGGGGGTTGGTTCACAGGTACCACCTTTGTAACTTCATGGTATACTCATGGATTGGCAAGTTCCTATTTGGAAGGTTGTAACTTCTTAACTGCAGCAGTCTCTACTCCTGCTAATAGTTTAGCACACTCTTTGTTGTTACTGTGGGGTCCTGAAGCACAGGGAGATTTGACCCGTTGGTGTCAATTAGGTGGTCTGTGGACTTTTGTTGCTCTTCACGGTGCTTTCGGATTAATAGGTTTTATGTTACGTCAATTTGAACTTGCTCGATCTGTTCAATTGCGGCCTTATAATGCAATCGCATTCTCCGGTCCAATTGCTGTTTTTGTTTCTGTATTCCTGATTTATCCACTGGGCCAGTCTGGTTGGTTCTTTGCGCCTAGTTTTGGTGTAGCAGCTATATTTCGATTCATTCTCTTTTTCCAAGGGTTTCATAATTGGACATTAAACCCATTTCATATGATGGGAGTTGCTGGTGTATTGGGCGCTGCCCTACTATGCGCTATTCATGGCGCTACCGTAGAAAATACCTTATTTGAAGATGGTGATGGCGCAAATACATTCCGTGCTTTTAACCCAACCCAAGCAGAAGAAACTTATTCAATGGTTACTGCTAACCGCTTTTGGTCCCAAATCTTTGGGGTTGCTTTTTCCAATAAACGTTGGTTACATTTCTTGTTATTTGTACCAGTAACTGGTTTATGGATGAGTGCTCTTGGAGTAGTCGGTCTGGCCCTGAACCTACGTGCCTATGACTTTGTTTCTCAAGAAATCCGCGCAGCGGAAGATCCTGAATTTGAGACTTTCTACACCAAAAATATTCTCTTAAACGAAGGTATTCGTGCGTGGATGGCGGCTCAAGATCAGCCTCATGAAAACCTTATATTCCCTGAGGAGGTTCTACCACGTGGAAACGCTCTTTAATGGAACTTTACCTTTAACTGGTCGTGACCAAGAAACGACTGGTTTTGCTTGGTGGGCCGGGAATGCCCGACTTATCAATTTATCCGGTAAACTACTGGGGGCCCATGTAGCCCATGCCGGATTAATAGTATTCTGGGCCGGAGCAATGAACCTATTTGAAGTTGCTCATTTCGTACCCGAGAAGCCCATGTATGAACAAGGCTTAATTTTACTTCCCCATCTAGCTACTCTAGGTTGGGGGGTAGGTCCTGGAGGGGAAGTTATCGACACCTTTCCATACTTTGTATCTGGAGTACTTCACTTAATTTCCTCTGCAGTATTGGGCTTTGGCGGTATTTATCATGCACTTCTGGGACCTGAGACTCTTGAAGAATCTTTTCCATTCTTTGGTTATGTATGGAAAGATAGAAATAAAATGACTACTATTTTAGGTATTCACTTAATTTTGTTAGGTATAGGGGCTTTTCTTCTAATATTGAAGGCTTTTTATTTTGGGGGTATATATGATACCTGGGCTCCAGGAGGGGGAGATGTAAGAAAAATTACCAACTTAACCCTTAGTCCAAGCATTATATTTGGTTATTTACTAAAATCGCCTTTTGGGGGAGAAGGTTGGATTGTTAGTGTGGACGATTTGGAAGATATAATTGGGGGACATGTATGGTTGGGTTCCATTTGTATACTTGGTGGAATCTGGCATATCTTAACCAAACCCTTTGCATGGGCTCGGCGTGCACTAGTATGGTCTGGGGAAGCTTACTTATCTTATAGTTTAGGTGCTTTAGCCGTTTTTGGTTTTATAGCTTGTTGCTTTGTCTGGTTTAATAATACTGCTTATCCTAGTGAGTTTTATGGTCCCACTGGACCGGAAGCTTCTCAAGCTCAAGCATTTACTTTTCTAGTTAGAGACCAACGTCTTGGAGCTAATGTAGGCTCCGCTCAAGGGCCTACCGGTTTAGGTAAATATCTAATGCGTTCTCCGACCGGAGAAGTCATTTTTGGAGGAGAAACTATGCGTTTTTGGGATCTGCGTGCTCCCTGGTTAGAACCTCTAAGAGGTCCTAATGGTTTGGACTTGAGTAGACTGAAAAAAGATATACAGCCTTGGCAAGAACGTCGTTCCGCAGAATATATGACTCATGCTCCTTTAGGTTCTTTAAATTCCGTGGGTGGCGTAGCTACAGAAATTAATGCAGTCAATTATGTCTCTCCTAGAAGTTGGTTAGCTACTTCTCATTTTGTTCTAGGATTCTTCCTATTCGTAGGTCATTTATGGCACGCGGGAAGAGCTCGCGCAGCTGCCGCAGGATTTGAAAAAGGAATTGATAGAGATTTGGAGCCTGTTCTTTCCATGACTCCTCTTAATTGAGACATGAAATCCAATGCTTGACGTAAGAATCACTTTGATTTTAGTATACATATTGAGTTGAGTCGAGGAGATCATATTGAAAAAATATTTTCTTTTTCAATTCATTTATATCTAATCTTTTTTCGGGCTCGGCTATATCACCACTTAGCCGAGCCCGAAAAAACCGAGCCAACTTAAATCAATTTAAATCAATAAAAGAAAAAAATCCATTCGCCAAGAAAAAGGAGAGAGGGGGATTCGAACCCTCGATAGTTCTTTGTTTGGAACTATACCGGTTTTCAAGACCGGAGCTATCAACCACTCA
The DNA here is from genome assembly GCA_963859935.3 of Lathyrus sativus. Classification (NCBI taxonomy): domain Eukaryota; kingdom Viridiplantae; phylum Streptophyta; class Magnoliopsida; order Fabales; family Fabaceae; genus Lathyrus; species Lathyrus sativus. The sequence goes on along the minus strand of CAWUDS030005161.1, from coordinate 14,220 downwards.
GCCATCTCTCCAAAAGCTAATTTCTATTTTATCTTTATTCCACTCAAGAGAACATGACCATACAAATTAATACCCTTTTCTCTATGATAAAGATATCCAGTGTGAATCTATTGGTCTAGTTCTCTATCCATATATATTATATATTATATATTCATGATCCAGCATGCTCTTTTGTGAAGTAAAAAAAAAAAAAACTACCCCTCGATTCATGCCTCAATAAGGAGTGTCATCTAAAATCAATGGATTCATGATAAAACCCCCCATAATGAGAATGTGTTTTTTATTTATTTTTGGAAGGGGTCAAATCAAAAGAAAAGGGGTTGGGGGATCAAATGGTATAGTTCTTTTGTTGGTAAATTAGAGGATTATAAACATGACTATTGCGTTTCAATTAGCTGTTTTTGCATTAATTGTTACTTCATCCATTTTATTAATTAGTGTACCTGTTGTATTTGCTTCTCCTGATGGTTGGTCAAGTAACAAAAATGTTGTCTTTTCCGCTACATCCTTATGGATTGGATTAGTATTTCTAGTGGGTATTCTGAATTCTCTCATCTCTTGAAACTATTCATTCTAGATCAAAAAACGAAATGACCCCTCCCCCCGAATTCTTTCGGGTTGTGAGGCACATGAAAATGGAATATATAAGACCCCACCAATAAAGAAAACGAAAACATTAATAATGGGAATTATTAATGGGAGGGGTCAAACTTCTTCTATTGGAAAAAGCTTATATCTTATACTTAATATGATATACATAGTAAAACGAAAAACTTGAAGATTAAAATATTCATATTATTTTCTGAATTTCATATTCTTTTCGGAATCGAAAATAAAATAGATATATAGATCATAGATAAATATCTATAATCTGCACAATTTGACATCAAAGTAACATGCTGGTGTCAGACAACTTCATCATTTTTTTATGCCAGTAGGTGTTCCAAAGGTAGCCTTTCAAATTCCTGGCGAGGATGAAGCTACTTGGGTTGACTTATACCATCAACTTTTTTACGACAGAATCCTTTTTTTAGGGCAAGAGATTGAGAGTGAAATAGCAAATCAAGTTGCTGGTATGATGATATATCTCAGTTTAGATATAAATAAATACATAGAGAAAAGAGAAATAAATAGAATAGAAAAAACAATCGATAAAAAAAATACATCAAATTTTTTTAATTTTTTTAAATAAAGGGGGATATATGAATCAAACGAAGAAAAATGACTTAGACATTTGGATTTTAGAATTGCGAGACATTTTTAGAGAGAGCAAGAATTCTTCCTATTTCTCAGATTCCTGGACACAATTCCATTCAGTCATATCTGTCATTCACATTTTTTTCCATCAAGAGAGTTTTATCAAACTCTTAGACTCCAGAATTTGGAGTATCCTAGTTTCACGCGGTTTAACAAGATATTTCACGATCAAGAATTTTGTCTTATTTCTACTAGCGATCCTTATATATCGTATTAACAATCGAAAGATGATCGAAAAAAAAAATATTTATTTGACAGGGCTTCTTCCTATACAAATCAATTCCATTGGATCCGGGAATGATCCATTGGAAGACTCAAAAGATTCGTTCAATATCAATAGGTTGGTCATGACTAGGTTGATTGTTCCGCTCCTGTCTGGTCCAAAAGAAAAAAATATATCTGAGAGAGATAATTGCTCTTTTTTCGGCGACAGATGGTCAGAACTTCATCTGGATTTGAATCCTACTGAGAAGTCCGCTCAAGATATAAAATTATTTAAAAAAGAAGAAGATGTTTCTTTTGTTCTTTCGAGGCAATCGGAAAATAAAGAAATAGCCAATATAGTTAAGATAATCATGTATTTACAAAATAATGTCTCAATTCATCCTATTTCATCCGATAGAGGATGTGATAGGGTTGCAAAGGAGAAACTTTTGACAGTTCCAAATCATATTTCATTCTTGAACAAAAAGCTAGTTTTTGGTTTATTTGATCTATTCCATGACCAGAATAGGGGGGGGTACTTGTTACATCGCGATTTTCAATCAGAAGAGAGATTTCAAGAAATGGCAAATCTATTCAATCTCTCAATAACTAAGCCGGATCTGGTGTATCATAATGGATTCTCTTTTTCTATTGATTTGTCGAAAATTGATGATAAACAATTTGTAAATCAAGTATTCAACTCCAGGGATGAATCAAAAAAGAAATCTTTATTGGTTCTGCCTCGGCTTTTTTACGAAGCGAATGAATCTTTTTATCCAAAGATCATAAAAAAATGGGTCCAGACCTCTTGTGGGAATTCTTTTCAAGGTAATCGATTCAATCGCAACTTAGAATATGTAATTAAAAGGTATGAAAATGATATTCATAATCATATACCTCTAAGGAAACACATGATCAATCAACGTTTCTCAAATTGGAAAAAGAGTCAGAAGAAATGCTTTGATCCTCTTCTTTTTATTTATCGAACCGAGAGATCCGTGAATAAGGATCCAAATACAGATAAATACAAATGGTCCAAGGGGAGCAAGAATTTCCAGGAACATTTGGACCATTTCATTTCTGAGGAGAATAGCCGTTTTCAAGTAGTGTTCGATCGATTACATATGAATGCATATTCGATTGATTGGTCTGAGGTTATCGACAAAAAAAATTTTTCTAAGTCACTTTGTTTGTTTTTGTCCAAGCTTCTTCCCTTTTTCTCTAACTCAGTTCCTTTTTTCTTGGTGAGTTTTGGGAGTATGCCCGTTCATAGGTCTCAGATCCATATGGATGAATTGAAACGTATGAATGATGCACTCGGGAATCAGTTGTTAGAATCAATGGGTCTGCAAACGGTTCATTTGAAAAAAAAGAAAGCCCTATTATTGGATGACTATTATACTTCTCAAAAATCGAAATTATTGATCAATCAGATAGCAAATCAAGACAATTGGCTGAATCCTGTGAAATGTTTTCATAGAAGTTCATTGATTTCCTCTTTTTATAAAGTAAATCGACTTCGATTCTTGAATAATCAAGATTTCGATTGTAAGAAAAGATTCTCTTTTTATGGGGAAAGGTCCTGTAATTATGATTTTTTGTATGAACAATTCCTCAATGTCTTGTTCAGTCGAAAGAAAATATTTTCTTTTGGCGACGGGAAAAAAAAACATGTTTTTTTGGACAGAGATACTATTTCACCAAGCGAGTTAGAGGTCTCTAACATATTAAATAATTTTCCGCAAAGTGGTGATGACGGATATGACTTGTACAAATCTTTCCATTTTCCAACTCGCGGTCCTAGAGCTATTGCGGACATTTCTGGAACACCTCTAACAGAGGAAGAAATAGTGAATTTTGAAAGAACTTATTGTAATCGTCTTTCCGCTATTAATCTGTCTGATCCAAAATGGAAAAAGTTGCATACGTATTTGGATTTCGATTTAAACATAGATTTGCTTGACACTGATTTGCGTGACACTCTATATACTCTATATTCATATACTCTATATTCTGAGGAATTTTTACCATCCGAAAAGAGGAAAAAAAAACCTCTAAAAAAATTCCTTAAAAAAGGGCAGATGTATAGAAACTTTCAAAGAAAGAGTAGTTTTTCAACCGTTCTCTCCAAATTGAAGCCATTGTACCCGTATATAATACCGTCGCTCCTTACCACGACAGGGCAAAAAAATCTACTTTTACTATTTATACATACTTTTTCAGACCTATTTGTGATACTAAAGAAGAGTCCTAAATGGAAAAAAATGTTATCTATTTTGCCTAATCTTATCCATGGAGCCAAGGCAATTCTTCGGAAAAAACTGGGTATTGGACAACGGAATCGTATAAGTGAGATTTGGAGTAAGTGTTTACATAAGTCTCTTGTAGAGGTGTACGAAAAAGATCTTCTTCACACAAATAATGAGTCACCATTCATATCGACACATCTGAGATCACTAAATATTGAGGAGTTCCTGTTTTCAATCCTTTTACTTCTTCTTATTACTGGATATTTAGTTCATACACATCTTTCCTTTGTTTCTCGATTCTCTAATGAGTTACAGACAGAGTTCGAACAGGTCAAATCGTTGATGATTCCATCCTACATCATTGAATTGAAAAAACTTCTGGATAGGTATGGTACATCAGAACAAAAATATTTCTGGTTACAGTATATTTTTCGAATGGCTCTAAAACAATTCGAAAATTTTCGAGAAGAAAGACGAGGTTCGCCTTCTGGCGTCCCAAGGGGTGAAGGTTTTAATCTCATGAAGTTCATAAGGATTCTACCAAATCCCATCAATCGAATCGCGTTTTTGAAAAATACGAGACATTTAAGTCATACAAGTAAAGAAATCTATTCATTGATAAAAAAAAGAAAAAACATGAATAGTGATTGCATTTCTGATAAAATAGAATCCTGGATCGCGAATAGTGATTTAATTGCTGATAAAGAAAGAGAATTCTTGCTTACTTTCTCTACCTTAACGACAGAAAAAAGGATGGATCAAATTTTAGTGAGTCTTACTAATAGTGATGAGTTATCAAAGAATAACTCTGGTTATCAAATGATTGAACAACCGGGAACAATTTACTTACGATATTTAATTGACATTCATAAAAAGGATCTAATGAATTATGAGTTCAATACATCCTGCTTAGCAGAAAGACGGGTATTCCTCGCTCATTATCAGACAATCACTTATTCAGAAATCCCGTGTAGGGCTAGCTGTTTGGATTTCCCATCTCATGATAAACCCTTTTCGCTACGCTTAGCCCTATCCCCTTCTAGGGGTATTTTAGTGATAGGTTCTATAATAACTGGACAATCCTATTTGCTCAAATCTCTAGCGACAACCTCCTATGTTCCTTTCATTACAGTATTTGTAAACAAGTTCCTGGAGAACTTTCCTAGGGGTTTTGATACGAGTTATGATGAGGACGATCTTTTTGATCAAAGAGAGGGTACCATTTACAGTCTTTTACCGGATTACGAGGGTAGTTGCTATAATCCAGAGAATTATGAAAGGGATCATAGCGACGATTTCGACCGTAAGCTTGATAGCCGATTGAAGTTTCTAAGTATGGAGGATCCGGTATCTAGCGATATCATACCGGAAAAGGAACTAGACCGGTTTTATCTCACAATTCAATTGGAATTAGTAAAAGCAATGTCTCCTTGCATAATTTGGATTCCAAACATTCATGATTTCGATAGGAAGGAGTCGGATGACTTATCGCTGGGTATATTAGTGAACTCTCTTTCCAGAGATTCTGAAAAAGGTTCTACTAGCAATAATCTTGTTATTGCTTCTACTCATATTCCAGAAAAAGTAGACCCTTGTTTAATAGGGACGGATAAATTAAATACATGCATTAAGGTACGAAGGCTTCTTATTCCACAACAAAGAAAGCACTTTTTTACTCTTTCATATACTAGGGGATTTCACTTGGAAAAGCAAATATTCAATACTAATCGATTGGGGTCTATAACTCTAGGTTCTAATGTACCTGATCTTGTAGCACTTACTAATGAGGCGCTATCGATTAGTATTATACAAAAGAAATCTATTATAGACACTAATATAATTCGATTTGCTCTTCATAGACAAACTTGGAATTTTAGATCTCATATAAGAGAGATTCAGGATCATGGGATCCTTTTTTATCAGATAGGGAGGGTTGTTTCACAAAATCTACTTCTCAGTAATTGCTCTATAGATCCTATATCTATCTATATGAAGAAGACAGCATGTCAGGAGGGGGATTCTTCTTTGTACAAATGGTACGTCGAACTTGGAAGAAGCATGAAGAAATTAACTATACTTCTTTATCTTTTGAGTTGTTCTGCCGGATCGGTCGCTGAAGACTTTTTTTCTGTACCCAGACCTAATGAAAACAATGATGCTTCTTATAGACTCCGTGAGAATGATTCTGATCTAGTTCATGGGCTATTAGAAATAGAGGGTGCTCTGCTGGGACCCTCCGAGACAGGAAGTCGGTTTGATAATGATGGAGTGCCGTTGCTTCTTCGGCCCGAAAGAAATCCCTTAAAGATGCTTCAAAATGGGTTTTCTTCTATCATTTATAATAGTGAACGATTTCTCTATAAAAAATATGAACCGGGGTTCGAAGAAGGGGAAGGAGTCGGAGTCTACGACCCGAAACAGATAGAGCTAGAGCTAGAGCTAGACCTAATGGAGGAATTATTGGAAAACATACTTTGGGCTCCTAGACTGTGGCGCCCTTGGTGCTTTCTCTTTGACGAAGGGTCCAATGAATTGAGATTTCCCTATGGGGAAGGGTCATTTCAGGACAAAGATGATTATGATGAAAAGGGTGAGAATGATTCGGAGTTCTTGCAGGATGGAACCATGCAGGACCAGACACGAGTGAGATCTTCCAACGAACAAGGCTTTTTTCACATAAGCCATTTCATTTGGGACCCCGGAGATCCACTCTTTTTGCTATTCCAAGAGGATGAGGATCCTGTGTTTTCACATCAAGAAGAATTTTCTTCAGAGGAACAGATACTTTTGACTTCCAAAACCAAGAAAACTTATTGGAAATATCTAGATGAAAGATGGTTGAGGAAGGATATGGAAGAACAGAATTTGAGATTATCGATTGATCGCGAGAGATGGTTTACAACCAATACTTCAGTATCAAATGAATTTTTTCGTTCTACTACTCTATACGAAAGTTATCAATATTTATCAAATGTGTTCCTATCTAACAGAACCCTATTGGCTCAAATCA
>CAWUDS030005160.1:37500-45000 GCA_963859935.3 Lathyrus sativus | reverse complement strand
CCTAAAAAAATGATTTAAAAGCTATTAAAACCCTAAAAATGCTAATAAAATCCAGAAAAATCACCATAATTCCCAGAGGGACAAAATAAGCACCGAACGACACAAAAATAATCGGTAAAAATAAACGGGCACCGAAATATCCCAAAAATACGATTCTACTGATCAAAAACACCTGAAACACGAGACGGGAGCTGTGATCCCTGATAAAATCAATACAAATGAAAAATGCAATGTATGCGATATGCAGATGCGAATGCGGTTATGCGTCGAAACATTGAGCTAAATGCGAGACTCGGTTGGTCAAATTTTGGGGTGCAACAGCTGCCCCTATTCAAGCGACTTCGACCTGAATGGGTGAAGAGCGCTCAGCCTTCAAACATTCAAGGTAGATGACGGTTGAATACAAATGGAACCCTGAAATTTGCCAACCGCAAGAATATACTGCAAAGCTGCTTGAGAAATAGCTTCCAATAACTGAAGTTTGGTTGTCACGGCAACATCTGGTCAATTTTCTGATAAAAATTTTTCTCTCTCTTCAACACCTGTGTGACGCCACAAGTATTGAAATAATGCTTCATAAAGCAAACACTTTGATTCCCACCTCTCTCATGGGATCAAATCTGGTCGACTCACAGTTCATTGCGAACTTGAGGACAATTCTCCTGGGGAATTCTGAATGGAACTGCCTTGCACCTGTTTTGACAAAGGGGGCAGCTTCAGAAGTCTGATATATGTCAATCTCCTTGTTGTTGTTGTCGTTGTTGTTGTTTTTTTCCGATGCTGACGTAACACCCAAATATGAAGAATCACTCCGCTGGGGAGGACAAGAAGCTGAACCACACAACTCTGCAGGTGAACAAATTCGAAATCCAATAGGTAACCATCTTGGTCTATGTTTCGACATGCGTATGCTTGATATGATGCCATGCCCTATATGATATGTAAATGCTATGCGTTTTATTTGAAAATGCGAGGCCTAGACAACATGGATACACTATATGCTTGTATAAATGCTATGACTATATATGCAAATGCTAATGCATGCTCGAGCTGCCAGAGAACACCAGGTCTGAAAACCACTTGGCAAAATAAATGCCGAGGGCAACGTCAATTCTACTGGGGATGACCTGAAGTCACAGAACCATCTCAGCAAAATAAATGCTGGAAACGAGAAATCAAATCCGCTGGGGATAACTGCCCTGCTGGAGAAATGAAAAGGCAACCCTGCTTGACAACTTCACTGGGGAAAGAAAGATAACTCTGCTCGGGGATGCTTTCTTCAAACCATTGGCAACTGATTGCGCTCTGCGGGGATTGACCCAAACTGAGGTTGATTACGCGCAGCACACTGCTGGAAATGCTCATACTATCAAGGATGTTAATCTTAATCTGCTGAAGATACTTCTGATCCTACTCTGATACGGGGTACAAGACAATCTCGACTCTTCCGGGGATAACAAGCAACTTTCATCTGCTGAAGAGTAACAATTCTGATTTGACAATATCCCCAAGGAATTCAAACATTACTCGGAGCACTGGCATTAATCGAGCTTCGTATCGGGGAACATGACGGCATGCGGGTCATTGGGAAATACTGTGTCAGATACCTTTAGGTTTTTTACTTTGCTTTTTTTCGGTTTAGAATAAACATGGATTATGTACACAGGAAAATACTAGACGAGAACTAGCATTCAAGGGTAGACTACCAGGCGAGAACTGATAGGAAAATAGGTTAGGAAAATTGATTTTTTTGTGTTTTTTGAACATCAGACGAGCTGACTAGATAACAGACTAAGGTATAGACAACCAGGCGAGAACTGGCTGAAAGCTAACGTACACCAGGCGAGGACTGGTATAACACATAGGTTAAAACACACGAGAACTGATTATGCGATGACATGTACCAGGCGAGAACTGATACAACTCTTGAAGAAACGGTGACCAAACGAGAATTGGTTACCAATAAACTGCACCAGGACGGGAACTGCTGCTTACAATAAACTGCACCAGGACGGGAACTGATGCTTACAATAAACTGCACCAGGACGGGAACTGATGCTTACGGACGGGTGGGCCAGACGAGAACTGGTTACCGATTTGCCAGGCGAGAACTGGACTTTGGAAACTACTGGTTACTGACACGCAACAGGTTTAAACTGCAGGATAATGATCCAATGACAACAAGACCTTCTTATTTGAAAGGTTTTCGATAAGGTATTGACATGATTCCCCGATACTCAACTATGGCTGGAGATAAACAGAATGACTTGCCCTTGGTACACTCAGCTGGGGATAGAAAGACTGGCTTGCACAACTTGCCCCAGTACCATTCACGTTGCCCCAATCTATCTCCTGGGAATACCTGCCCTGAATAACTTGCTACGAGAATACTTCGAGAATACTTGCCCCGGTATCAGCATGACAAAAGAATTCAATCTCCAATTAAACACCTAACAACCCAGTTGATTTCAACATTCTCTGCGATGACTTGCCCCTGAATGAGCGATGAGCGACTCAACCTGATCTGATTATCCACCTGAAGTACCTGCTTTCAAATCTCAGCGCTCTGCATAATTGCCCCTGATTGGATCTTGAGAAGACTCCTCCTGATCAACTGCTTCTCAAATGAACTGCCCCTGCTCAACTGGAACTTCGGGACTTGTCCTCAGACTGACTGATACTGAACTTACTGGCAGATAATACCCCTGATTCATTGGGCTTCACAACATTCACCATTCTGGTTCAGACTGCTGGATTACTCAGTCCTATTCGATTATTTTCTGCTGGAATTTCTTTCATGTCAACTACTAACCTGCAATTTGAATCGTCTGTCTACGAATGGTAATCTCAATGCAATGGTTATGCAGATTTTGAAAAAATTTTGAGCTGTCACTCATTTACAAGCATATGATTGAAAGTGACGAATGAACCAAAGTTCAAACGCAGTGCTTACGTGGTCAGTGAAAATACAACAAGATATGACTAGCAAGTCAAGAAGGAGTCAGGTTACTCAACCTTATCGTAATGCGCTTCAGACTAACCCTACCTCAATTAGGTCTTTTGAGGGTTGTATCGTGGTCGGGTTCACGGTTTGTGAAACAAAGGATATTCGGCTCAAATTTTGATTTGTACCCACCCCTTCTACGTGATGATCTCCGATCCTAAGGTTCAGTTAACCTGGCACAAGCACTCGCCTCTTCGAGAAGTATGTTGAATGGTAAGAACCACAGTTAAGGAATTCACAAGCTTTTCTTCTAGAGTGATAGTTACTCCTTCTTCGCTTTGGTGTCTGTGTACACGACTTTGTGATTTGCTGGGAAAAATTTCTTTTTTAATCCCTCTTTTTCATTCTTTTAATTCCCTAATTTTTGCCTGGACTGACTCATTTGGAGTTCTTTTCGATTTTTTCGATTTCTTTTGAAGTCCAGCGGGATGCCCTGATTTTTGCCTAAGTATTTAGCTTTCTCAGCTTTTCTTTCTTTTTACTTAGCGGGCTTTCTCATTTTCTTTCTTTTGGAACAAAGTCGTGTGACACTGGTTGTCTTGATTGCTCCGAAAGGATTGTGACTGTCTCACTCCTGATTGGTGAGATTTGACCTCTTGAAAGGTATCAACTGATTAGTCCTTGAAAGACAACACTCCTCTGCAAGACTTGAATGCTCGGTCAAGCTAACTGACAACTACCCTGCCCCGGGTTAAGATGTGAGGGTTTATAAGTCCGAAAAAAACTTCTACTTCCTGGCTCGAAGTGGTTAACAAGGGACTAACTCCTTATATCTCCAGTGTTTGGGGAATTTGAAACAATGCCTTGTACGTCATCGGTACGGTCTTATCTGAAAGCATACAATCATTGGTTATGAGTTTCAGTTTCGTCATCCTCCCTCCTAACTTTGCTAGTCACAGCGAAAAAATGGAGTGAGTAGAATGCAAGTGTCAGTGCAATGCAGTAAATGAGCGACAGCGACATGATTAATTCAGAAAAATGCATAGTCACTTTATTATTATCACCATTCGAAACATACAATGTTAAAGAGCAGGTAGTAACTAACAGAAAAAGAAACTACAAATGCAAATGATATAAAGGCTTGAGAACTGCCACTGCTGAGGCGCCTGCCTGTCTGAACCACTGGCTTTTGCTGGGGAACACCTTCTGAATCTACGAGCTTAGACAGCTGAGCGGTTAGGGATGAACAAACAGAAACCCTTCTCGAAAGGAAATGCGATCCTGATCAATCAACTGCTGTACCTTCGCCTGAAATGCTTTACAATCTTCCGTTGAATGCCCCGGAGAGCCACCATGATAACCACACTGAACGTGGGGATTGTACCCAGGAGGGTAAGGTTCTGGAACTGGCTTAAGAGCTTTCGGCTCCACCAAAGACTTCTGGATCAAAGATGGTAGCAACTGGCTATACGGTATAGGCACTGGGTGAAAAGGAGCTTTCCTTCGTTCCAAGTTGTTGCGAGGTCTGTTCTGATTCTGACGCTGATTCTGATAACCTCGGCCACGAGTTCGCTGATTTGCAATGGAAGCGACATAAGGTTCCTGATTGAGTGCCCCAGGCACGGTTGTCTGTTCAGTATAACAAGCCATGGGAGGTACTGATCTCTGATAAGATGATGAACCAACAAAATTCACTGATTCGCTTTGAGGATATTCAATCTTTGGCATGACTGAGTTGATCACAACTTCTTCTTCACTCTGATAGTCACAAGGGTATTCAGTTTCACCAGCTTGATCATATGAAGTAATCTGAATTTTCCCCATTCTTATGGAGTACTCAAGGCGTTCTCCTAATGCTACCACGTCAGAGAAACTTGCCGGAATTCCGAGCAATCTTTTGAAGTACGGATATTGTAGGGAATCCACAAACATGCTTGCCAGCTCTTGGTCTAACAGCGGGGGACGCACTTTAGCAGCAAATTCTCTCCATCTCTGAGCATACTTCCTGATAGGTTCATTGATCTCTTGAGACAACTCTTGCAAATGCATGCGATAAGGAGCAATGTCTAAATTGTAATCGTACTGCTTCAGAAAAGCTCTGGCTAAATCCATCCATGACTGAATCTGATTCCTCTCTAACTGCATATACCACCTCAAAGATGCCCCAGTCAGACTATCTTGAAAGCAATGGATCATCAACTTGTCATTTCGCGCAAACGCAGTCATTCTTCGACAGAACATCATCAAATGCAGCTTTGGACAGCTATCTCCCGTGTACTTCTCAAATTTTGGCACTTTGAATTTGTAAGGCAACACCAGGTCAGGAACCAAACACATGCCTACAGCATCTAGGTTGACAGCATCTTTGGCTTTCAAAGCTTTCATTTGCTCTTCCAACACTCGGACTCTTCTAGCTTCGTCAAGGGCTCTTGGATCTACCATCCCAGCTGCTGGAATATCTCTTCGGTAATTCATCACAGGGAAAGCAACACCTTGATTGTTGACAGGAGGAGGACGCTCATTCTGGGCAACAAACTGCTCATGCCGACCTCGGTTCTCAACAGAAGGCTGTACAACTTGGTCTGCAGCAACGTTGTTCACTTGCGGGAAGTCTTCCGTGGAATCATACAGAGGGTTGGACGCCATAGTGAACCCTGTCAGGGTGTTAGGAGACTGGAAATTGCCTTCAGACATGGCTACCAATAATCTTCAGCTGACTTCGACCCTTGATTCTGCTCAAATCTACTCAACCCCTAGGTAGGTCTTCTGACAATCAAAAGCTGCTCAATCCAAACTCCGGGTAATCACCTTCAGGAAACAAAGGCTGGATCAGAACTCTGGCTAGCTGGAGGATGATATGCAATGCAACACTGGTATGCATATGATATGCAAAATGCAGCAAACAATGGGACCACAGCCCCCACACAAAATCTAAATACTGCTGCGCTGCTGACGGAGACGCTCTCTGAAAAGAGGACCAGTATAACGGGTAGGTTGGAAGTCAAGTTTCCTGCAAATAAAAAACCCCCCCACTCACAGGTGTGGACCTATATCTGACAAGGTACGGCATCCTATGCGGTCGTCAGCGTCACAGACTTTCATGAGGAATGATACGATTCCCAGAAGGAGTGGCATCGTCATCTCATGAAGAGGCCTCACTTAGCTGACTCCCAATTGATCGGTTCCCAGAGTCGACAATCCTCACGTCTGGACTCCCCTCAGATCCTCAGGACCGGAAAGGAGCACCTCTGCGAGAACCTCGTCCGAGTGCGAATTTTCGTAGGGAACTGCGCCTGCTCAGCAGACAGGTTCGTCTACTACTTCTCCGCAACTATATCTAGGTGTATACTCATACTCGAGCCCAGGTCCGGCTTATCTCAATCATAGAACACCCGTAACAGCCCAACAGCAATAGATAATATCGATAAATAAACACCTAATAGACAAGCAAACAAGCGCTAGGATTTGACTCTCTCGAGGGACGTTGGATCCCTAGGAAACTATCGCAGTCCCCAGCAGAGTCGCCAGCTGTCGCTACTGCGAAAATCGGCGCCGGCTGACAGAAGAGTCGCCACCGTGCGTTATTTATCCCTCAGAGCGGGAAAGGAAACGCTCGAAGTAAACCTCGCAAAAACGGGGAAAAGGTATGGTCATCGCAACCATAGCCTGGGTTCGGGAGTCGGTTACGCAAGGGGAAGGTATTAGCACCCCTCACGTCCGTCGTACTCGACGGGATCCACGCTTGCTTGGGTTGCCTACTGGATGCAAAACAATCTATCTACGGCTGCTAAATCTAAAGGGAAGGGAATTGACTCGATAGAGCGTCGCACTCTATGCCTACGTATTCTCAAGAGAGAAAGTCAGAGTCAACGTAGTTCGGGACTACGGGGAAAAATTGGCTCGCCAAGACATCGCGTCTTGTGCCTACGTACTTCCACTGAATGGAAGATCAGAGCTTTGCGTAGTTCAGACTAACTACGGCTAAACAAACATTCTCACACAGCAGTGAGAAAAACAACTGGTTTCACAGGGTCGGGAACCTATGGTCAAAACTATGGCTGAGTCTCGCATGCACTTGGGCAAGAGAGAAAAAGGGTACTCAATTAATCGTCAGCGGGAAAGTCTCGATCGCACAGCCGCGAGAGAACAACAGTTAGTCGTTAGTGTGCTCGCTAGGATATCGCATCCTATGCCTACATATCTTCGTCTGGTACGAAGAATCAGAGCAGCTGTAGTTCGGCTACTATCGGACCACAGCTCAAATCTCGTTTTATTCATCTCTGAAAAATGATTACAATGAGTGCATACTGAAAATAAATCTCCTAGGAAACGCTATCCTATTCTATCTTGAAAAGTCGAATGAAAATAGCCCCCTAACAAATGGGCCTCTAATTCTATCCCTAGAAGTCGAGAAATAAAATCTATGAAAATATCCCTAAAAGAAAATGCTTTAAAAATATTAAACCTATTTTTAATATTTTTCCTCTTTTTCTCCTTTTCTTTTCTTATTTTTCTTCATTTTTTTTTTCACATATTTTCCTATTTTTTTCCTCACA
>CAWUDS030005160.1:12500-27500 GCA_963859935.3 Lathyrus sativus | reverse complement strand
TCATCACCATCCAACCTCGTCGGAAAACACAAAAGGCTCCAGAATTCCGTTCAACACTCATCTTTCTCATCCAATCTCCGATCATCCCTTCCGGTCAAACTTCATCATCATCAACAAACTTCAGATCATCATCTCCAGAACAAACTTCAGCAAAAGACCTTCAACGCCATCCATGAATTCCACTAGTTTCCAGAAGTGTTTGAAGCTTCGTACGATCGACAACGCGTTCATCTTTGAAGATCATCTTCAACATGCATTTCAAGAATATTCATCCATTTCCAGAAACGAGCTTCAACAAGAACCTGCAAGAACTTCAGCGAACAATCTCCAAGATCCAAGAACTCCATCATCAAAAATCCGAGAACATGAAGAGCGTCTTCATCGTCTCGACGACTCAACCTGAAGTTCGCCATCGGGAAGCTTCATCAATCTTTCCCAGATCTCCATCGCTGATCAAGAAGATGAGTTCAGATCTCCAGATTTGGCCTTACATTCTTCGTCTGACGTGAGCGATGCGCGCATCTCCGTCTTCGTCGGGATGCTTCGTCAACGAGCTTCAACAATCCGTCAAGATCTCCTCCAAATGCGAACGAGAATCCATGATAAATTGCCAGATCTTCACCTCCATCGGTTGTTTTTAACAATGTCTTTATTTGTCTGAGGATAGACGAGTTTTGTGGTGGATCAGTTGGGGATTGAGGTTGTTCTAGGGTTGCAGAGAGGGAAACGCAGATTGAAACGGAGAAGAGAGGGAAACGCATATTGAAACGGAGAAAGTTCAGAGACGGAGGGAGAACGGCGGCGCCGCGAGAGAAGGAAGAAGAAGAAGTTCCCCTAGGGTTTCAGAGTGAATGGGGAATGAGAGGGAGGTGGTCCGTGTGAGGGTTGGGCCAGGCCCAATGGTTTTTTTTGGATCCAACACCTCCGTTTCTGATCCACACCCCCTCCCTGGGTTTTTTTGTTTGTCATTTTTTTGGGCTGGGCTTAGGTTTTATAGGTTCTGATTGTCCCCCCCAGCTGGGTTGTGTACCCCCTCCCCTTGTATATTTTTTTCATTTTTATTTTATTGTTTTCTTTTATATAGAAAGAAAAAGAAAAAGTATATCAAAAAAATAGAAAAGATAAAAAAGAAATATTGGAAAAAATAGGAGAAGAGAGAAAATAATAAAGAAATATTTTGAAAAGGAAGAAAAAAATATTAAGAAAAAATAGAAAAAAATAGTGAAAAAAATATGAAAAATACATGAAAAAATATGGAGAAAAATATATAAAAGAATATATTTGAAAAAAAGAAAAGAAGTGAAAAAGAAATGTTAGGGAAAAGAAAAAAATATTAGTATAGATTTAATATTTTTTTAGAGTGTATTTTCTTCATAGGAGTTTATTTTAGAGATAGTTTTAGACGTCCACTTGTTAGGGGACTTTTCCGTTCAATTTTTTAGGATAGAATAGGATAGTATTTCCTAGGAGATTATTTTTCAGTATTCAATCATTGTAATCATTTTTCAGAATGTTAATAAAACGAGATTTGAGCTGTGGTCCCGAAGTAGCCGAACTACAGCTGCTCTGATTTCTCGTACCAGACGAGAATATGTAGGCATAGGATGTGACATCCTAGCGAGCACACTAACGACTGACTTTCTGTTATCTCGCTGCTGTGCGATCGAGACCTTCCCGCTGACGACTAATTGTTACCCTTTTTCTCTCTTGCCCGAGTGCATTTGAGACCGAGCCGTAGTTTTGCCCATAGGTCCCCGAACCTTTGAAACCAGTTGAATTTCTCACTGCTGTGTGAGGATACCCTGTTTAGCCGTAGTTAGCCTGAACTACGTAAAGCTCTGATCTTCCATGCAGTATGGAAGTACGTAGGCACAAGACACGAAGTCTTGGCGAGCCAATTTCCCCGTAGTCCCGAACTACGTTGACTCTGACTTTCTCTCTTGAGAATACGTAGGCATAGAGTGCGACGCTCTATCGAGTCAATTCCCTTCCGTTTAGATTTAGAAGTCGTAGATAGATTGTTTTGCATCCTGTAGACAACCCAAGCAAGCGTGGATCCCGTCGAGTACGACGGACGTGAGGGGTGCTAATACCTTCCCCTTGCGTAACCGACTCCCGAACCCAGACAATGGTTGCGATGACCTTGTCTTACCCTTTTTTCGTCAGGTTTTTCCGATCGTTTCCTTTCCCGCTCTGAGGGATAAATAACGAACGGTGGCGACTCTTCTGTCAGCCAGCGCCGATTTTCGCAGTAGCGACAGCTGGCGACTCTGCTGGGGAATACAACGTCCCGAAAGCGAGTCAGTTTTGGGATCCAACGTCCCTTAAGAGAGTCAATCCTACTGCTTGTGTGTTTGCTTGTTGGGTTGCGTTTATTTATCGCATTTTTACTTCTCGCACTTTATTTCCCGCATTTTATATTCAGTAAAATATGATTATTTGTGCTGTTGTGGGATGGGAGTTCTGATGAGTGAGAAGCCAGACCCAGGCTTGAGTGCACTATAGACTTAGAGTGGAAATTAGTGGGTGCGTGCTTGCTTTGCAGGCACTAGTGTCTCATGAAATCCACGCTCAGACGAGGTTCATCCGGTTGGCTTCACTTTCAACCCTTTGGGTTGAGACGGTTGCTGGTTTGGTGGATTGTCGACTCTGGGGACCGATCATTTGTGATTCAGCTAAGTGAGGCCTCTTCAAGATTTGATGATGCCACTCCTTCTGGGAATCGTATCGTCAGTTTTGAAAGTCTGTGACGCTGAAGACCGCATAGGATGCCGTACCTTGTCAGATATAGGTCCACACCTGTGAGTGAGGGGGTTTTTTGTGCAGGAAACTTGACTTCCAACCTACCCGTTATTCTGGTCTTCTCTTCAGAGCAACCGTACTCCGTCAGCATTGCAGCAGTATTTAGATTGTGTGGGGGTTGTGATCCCGTGTTTGTTGCATTGCATTGCATTTGCATAGGCATCTTCGCATCATATTGCATACCATTCGCCAGCTAGTCAGAGCTCTTATCCAGCCATTATTTTGGTTCTGAAGGTGAATATTGAAGACGACCAAGAAGTTGAAGCAGATTTAAAGCAGATTTGATCGGAGTCAAGCAGTGAAGTCAGCTGACAGTTGTTGGTAGCTATGTCAGAGAGCAGCTTCCAGTTTGTTGATACCTTGTCAGGTTTCACCGTGACGTCCAATCCTCTGTATGGATCTCCGCACGACAAAGACTTTCCGCAAGTGGACAACCTTACTGCAGCTCAGCTTGTGCAGCCATCTGTTGAAGACCAAGGTCTGCGTGAGCAGTTTGTTGTCTGAGGTGAACGTTCTCCTTCTGTTGATGTCTCAGACTACCAGGGTTTTTCCTTCCCTGTGCCAAAGCCCCGAAGAGAGGTCCCGACAGCAAAGAATGAAGACCCATTAGCTCCCGTGTATGCTGAAAGGTTTCGTGCATTAGATGAGAGATTCAAAGCCTTGAAAGGTAAAGACGCCGTTACTCCTAGTGCTGCAGATATGTGTCTGGTTCCTGGCCTAGTGTTACCTCCGAAGTTCAGAATGCCGAGGTTTGAAAGGTACAAAGGAGATAGTTGCCCGAAGCAACATTTGGTGATGTTCTGCCGAAGAATGACTTCATTTGTGCACAACGACAAGCTAATGATTCATTGCTTTCAAGATAGTCTGACTAGGGCACCTCTGAGTTGGTATATGCAGTTAGAGCGTGATCAGATCCGATCATGGATGGACTTAGCCAATGCCTTTCTGAAGCAGTACGACTATAATCTTGACGAAGCTCCTACTCGCGTGCAACTGCAAGAATTGTCTCAAGGGAACAATGAATCTTTCAGAAAGTATGTTCAGAGATGGAGAGAATTTGCTGGTAGAGTGCAACCACCGCTCCTAGACCAAGAGCTGAAAGGCATGTTCGTAAACTCCTTGCAGAGCCCGTACTTCGAAAGAATGTTTGAAACCGCACCAAATTTCTCTGAGTTGGTAAGGACGGGAGAGCGCATCGAGTATGGTGTAAAGACTGGAAGAATCCCGAATGTTTCAAGAGGTCAGGCCAGTGAAACTGAATCTCTCTATAGCTCTCAATCTGAAGATGAAACTATGATCAATGCGGTCCTGACAGATGTTGGATATCCTCAAGTCGAATCGGTGAAATCTGTTGGTTCTCCGTCTTCTCAGCGGTCAGTATCTTCTGTGTCTCGTTATTCTGTACAGACAACTGTTCCTGGGGCACCCCATCGGGAACCTTATGTCGCCCCTCTTGCAAGTCCACGAGCCCGTGGCCGAGGTTATCAGAATCAGCGTCAGAACCAGAACCGACCTCGTAACAACTTGGAACGAAGGAACGCTCCTTTCCATCCAGTACCTGTGCCATATAGCCAGATTCTTCCGCGTTTGATTTAGAATTCTTTGGTGGAACCTAAAGCTCTTAAGCCCGTGCCAGAGCCTTATCCTCCTGGGTACAATCCCCACGCTCAGTGTGGTTATCATGGTGGATCTCCAGGGCATTCAACTGAAGATTGCAAAGCTTTCCAGGCGAAAGTGCAGCAGTTAATCGACAAAGGGTGCATTTCCTTTCCAGATGGAGTTTTGGTTGTGCATGACAACCCCTCAGCTGTCTGAGCTCGCAGATTCAGAGGGTTATTTCCAGAAGCCGGTGGTCCAGACAGGCAGACGTCCTCAGCATTGGCAGTCCTCGGACTTTTTACCATTTGCATTTGTAGTTTCTTTTCTGTTAGTTACTGCTTGCTGTTAAACATTGTATGTTTCGAATGGTGATATTAATAAAGTGACTATGCATTTTTCTGAATTAATCATGTCGTTGTCACTCATTTACTGCATTATACTGACACTTGCATTTTATTCACTCCACTTTATCACTATGATTAGCAATGAGTGGAGGGAGGATGATGAAAATGAATACTCATAACCGATGATCGTATACTTTCAGATAAAACCTTGCCGATGACGTACAAGGCATTGTTTCAAATCCCCCAAACACCGGAGAAATAAGGAAGAGAATCCCTTGTTAACCACTTCGAGCCAAGAAGTAAGAGTTTCTTTCGGACTTTTGAACCCTCGCATCTTAACCCGGGGCAGGGTAGTTGTCAGTTAACTTGACCGAGCTTTCAAGTCTTACAGAGGAGTGTTGTCTTTCGAAGACCGAACAATTTATACCTTTCAAGAGGTCATATCTCACCAATCAGGAGTGAGACAGTTACAAGCCTATCGGGTGAATCCAGACAGCCAGTGTCGCACGACTCGTTTCAAAAAAAAAAGGAATAAGAAAGCCCGCTAAGTAAAAAGAAAGAAAAAGCTAGAAAGCTAATACTTAGGCAAAAATCAGGGCATCCCGCTGGACTTCAAAAGAAAACGAAGAATCGAAAAGAACTCAAAAGGAGTCAGTCCAGGCAAAAATTAGGGAATCAAAAGAATAAAAAAGAAGAGGGATAGAAAATTTTCCCCAGCAAATCACAAAGTCGTGTATACAGGCACCAAAAGCGAAGAAGGAGTAACTATCACTCCGAAAATTCTTGTGAGTTCCTTAATTGTGGTTCTTACCATTCAGCATACCTCTCGAAGAGGCGAGCGCTCGTGTCAGGTTAACTGAACCTTAGGATCGGAGATCATCACGTAGACGGGGTGGGTATAAATCAAAATTTGAGCCAAATATCCTTTCTTTCACGAACCGTGAACCCGACCACGATACAACCCTTAAAAGACCTAATTGAGGTAGGGTTATTCTGGAAGCGCATTACGATAAGGTTGAGTAACCTGACTCCTGCATGATTTGCTAATCATATCCTTATTATATTTTTCACTGATCGAATCAGCACTACGTTTGAACCCTTTGGTTCATTCGTCACTCACTAGCATGACACGTAAATGAGTGACAGTACATTTTTTCAAAATCTGCATGAACACTGCATTAAAATTACCATTCGTGAATAGACAATTTTAATTGCAGGTCAGTAGTTGATACGAAGGAATTCCAACAGAGAGTAGTCAATCAGGACTGAATCGTAGTAGTCTGGATCAGAACGGTATGCTGTGAAACCCTGTGAATCCGGGGCATTGACTTCTTGTGAGTTTGGAATCAGTTTGTCTGAGGGCAAGTCCCGGAGTATCGGTTGATTATGGGGCAGTTTATGCAAGAAGCGGTTGATCGGAAGTGAATCTTCTCGAGACCCAATCAGGGGCAGTTATCCAGAATTCTTGCGATTTGAGGGCAGATCCCTTCAGTGTTCAACCAGAGCATGTTGAGTCGCTCATCGCTCGCTCAGGGGAAAACTACTTCAGAGATATTGAAGCCAACCATGCTGAGAGTTGATTAGTGGAGGATGAATCCTTCTGTTGTGCAAATGTTGGGGCAAGCCATCTGAAGATTGTTTTGTTGCCAGCTGTTTTCTGTTCAGAATGAATTTTCCCAAGAGTCGAATTGGGGCAAGTTGAATTGCACTGGGGCAAGTTGTTCAAATAAGTTTGTTCACTCCAGCAGGAGTTGAGTGTCGGGGAATCGTGTCATTACCCTGCCAAAAACCTGAGCCTTCTGAAGAAGCCTTGCTGTCATTGGATCGTCATCCTACAGCCTAACCTATTACTTGGCTGAACCTAGTAACCAAATCGTCTTAAAGTCCAACTCTCGTCTGGCAAGCCGGAGATCGGTCCTCGTCTGAAATCCAAACCAGGAACCAGTCCTGTCGGGTCACCTTTTCTGTAACCCATTGTTTAACCAGTTCTCGTATGGCCAACACAATTTTAAAGTCCAGTTCTCGCCTGGCAAACCAGAAATCAATTCCCGTCTGATATCCAGAACCCGTAAGTCAGTTCTCGTTTGACAACCTAACATGTTTCGCTATCAGCTCTCGTTTGGTAGTCCACCCTGAATGCTAGTCCTCGTCTAGTATGTCCCTTTCAAATCCACCTCTGTTGGTAACCAGAAATGGGTCCCTATCACCATAAACCTATCCCTAAACCAGAAAAAGCCTAAATACCTGGCCCGATGATTCCTAGTAACTCGTTTGTTGTCACATTCCCCGACACAAGGCTCGAGTGATCCCAGCTCCATGATTGGTATTCTGTATTCCCTGTGTTGATGTTGTTGAATCAGGGTTGGTTTCTCAGCAGAGACGTACAATTGAGATTGTTTCCCCTGAGCAGTTTGACACTACAGCAAGTTGAGATGTCATTCATCCCTTATCAGAATAGGGTCAGGATTATCCTCAGTAGGTTTGATTGATATTCCCGGCAGAGTATGGCCATCCTAAGCATTGAACGTTGATTAGCCTGATGTGCTATTTCTCAAGTGGGTTGAGGCTGAAGCTTTCCCTGACCGGCGGATGTGGGTTTATTTCCCCAGCAGTGGGACTGATGCAATGTTGTATCTCCACAGAGTCCGAGTGTGACTCCCTTTCCCTCCGATTCTAGGTCATTGAATCATTCCTCAAGCAGAGGTCGACGGTGATTCCCTTATTGAGTAATCTCTAGACGGGTAGATTTTGACGTCAGCCAGAGAAGAGGTATTTCTCAGCAGATTGCTTCGTACCCTATAAGGACTTAGGGTGTTCAAAAAAGACCGTTCAGGGTTGTTTTCCTCGGTGAAGTGAGATTCAATTTCAGTGATCGATTGTTATCTGCCGCAGACGTCAGAGGTGTTTCCTTGATAGGATCAGTACAGCTCCATCAGAGTGAATAATGAGTAGCTAAGGATTGATATCCCCGAAGCAGGGCGAGCCCTCCTTCTCCAGCAGCGTTCAGTGGTCTCTCCTCCACAGAATCTGAACGCGGAATGGTGAGCATTGATATGTCTCCCCACGCAGAGATGATTCTCTTCCCCAAGCAGACGCATCCTGAAGGAACGTCACCTCATCAGTTGAGTCAAGCACCGAAGAATGATGTCTTCTCTCCCCCAGCACCGGGTCACAAGTGCAGATTTCAGAGGAATGTTCGGGTACCGAAGCTCGTGTTTTCCCCAGTAAAGCCGCCGCAGCGGATGTTTCTCCCCAGCACCGGGTCACAAGTGCAGGTTTCGTCGAGATACGCAGTAACTGATGGTGCCAGACTGAAGTCTCCAGCGGAATTGAGATTCCCCACCAGAGTCGTGTTCTCTCCTGAAGTAGAATGACTTCTCCTTCCCCAGTAGAGTGTTGGAACAACTGATGTTGTATTTCCCTGCAGAGTTGTACTCTCCCCCGAAGTCGGATGATTCCTTCTTCCCCAGCGAAATTGAAATTCCTCATCAGAGGCGTACTCTCCAATGAAGTAGAATAATTTCTCTCTCCCCGGCTGAGTCCGCAGACCCCAGGGGAGCCTAATCCTTGGAAGCAGTTGGGACCATGAGTGGATTTTCCCTAGCAAAGCATTGAACAGCTGATGCTGTATTTCCCCAGAGTCGTACTCTCTTCAGCGAAGCAGAATGACTTCTCCTTCCTCAGCCGAGTTTGCAGATGTCCAAGAGAGCCGAATCCTTGGAAGTTGATCAGATCATGATTAGTTTTCCCCAATGGAGTGTGGGGCAGCTGAAGTTGTTTCCCCACAGAGTTGTTTTTATTTCCCCAGAAGAGTAGCCATGACGGCCACGCAGTTTACTCTCGCGCTTGACATCAGCAGGTCCAGGTTCTCGTACAGTTTCGTCCACTGCAGTAATCAACTGAAGTTGTTTTCCCTGCAGCAGTCCACGGAAGGTCGATTCCCCAGACAGAGTCCGATTGACATTGGCATGTTCACGTTCTCCTCAGCAGGATGATTCCTCTACCAGAGTAGTTCTTTTCTCCTTGACAGGAGAACTCCCCCCGGCATTTATTTTGCTGACGGGATCGCATCATTGTGCATGATTGCATAGCATTTAGCATAAACGCATAGCATTCCCACTGTGTGGGGCATGGCACAGAAGCATACGCATCATAAGCATGATCTAGGTTACTATTATTCTTGTTTTACAGGTGTTCCACCAAAGGACCAGTTGCTCAGGACGATTCCTGATGTTCTCCCCAACGAGGTCGCTTTCTTAAGATGATTCTTAAGACCCCGGTGTAATCCCCACAGTCGCTCGCTCAAGATGATTTTTGAGATCCCCAGCGAAGTCTTCAGCTCAAGACGATTCTTGAATTCCTCAGCAGGGCCGTTTGCTTAAGATGATTCTTAAGACCTCAGCGCAGTTTCCCGAGTTGTTCGCCTAGTATGATGCTTGAGCTCCCCAGTAGCGTCCCCAGCAAGAGTTGCCCAGGAAGATTCCTGGAATACCCAGCAGAATAAAGTCTCCAGAATGGTTATCGGTTCAGGACGATTCTTGAAGGTGCCCGACGGAGTTGTGTGTTCAAGATGATTCTTGAAGTCCTTAGCAGCGTGATATGTTTGCTCCAACCGTGATGTCTAATCTGAAGATTGACTTCGTGAACGCCTGAAGGCGACATCAGAAGGTTCCTGTGAGCTCAGATGTCCTTGTTGATGAATCAACGTGTGGCTGAAGACAAGGTTCCAAAGTTTGTGGATATAACCAGGTGATACGTGTTGGCCTGAAGACCAAGTCAGTTGTCCTGAGGTGATGATTGATTGCGATCAAGTGAATAGTGTTTCTTCCGACTGAAGTCGAAGATGTTTCTCCAGCTGAAGCGGAGTTTGCCTGAAGGCAAAGTGTTTGAATCCCCGAAGAGTCATGAATGGCTCAGGATACCATTTCTCTGACTGAAGTCATAGATTTCCCAAGCTGAAGCGAAGGTGCCTGAAGGCAAGGTTATCCCCAAGGTCATGAATGACCTAGGATTCATTTTTCGGACTGAAAGCCGAAGTATATCCCTGACTGAAGTCTTGGATGCTCTATAGCAGAGGTGGAGTTGCCTGAAGGCAGATCCATGTATCCTTGAAGGCCAAGGACCATTTCTTTAGACTGAAGTCGAAGATACCTCCTGCAGAGTTGCCGACGGGCAAAGTTTACATCCTTGAAGGTCAAGAATGTTTATCTTCAGAAGTACTTGAAGATCTTTTCTAGCTGAAGCTGGAAGTGGCCAGGGGCCAGGGTTTCATCTATCCTTGAAGGCCAGAGATTCTATCTTCAGAAGTACTTGAAGATCTTTTCTAGCTGAAGCTGGAAGTGGCCAGAGGCCCGGGTTTCATATATCTTTAATGTTGAAGTTCTACGGTGGGCTCAGTATGCAGTAGTATTCCGATGTTTGTTATGGTTCTGAGGGTGAAACCCAGATCAGAGCGTGCTTGGTTGAGTCTCTCATTCCCAGCGGAGTAGTTTCAAATACGCAAACGTACCTTTTGTTCCATTTACCAGGGGTGAACCCTAGGTCAGAGTTGTTCAGATTATGTTTTATCCGGCGGTGAGGTTGGATGTTTGTTCGACGGCGAGGTTGAATGTTTGTTTTGACGGCGAGGTCAGATGATGTTTGTCCAGCGGCGAGGCGGGGTATTTTGATTATTCGACGGCGATGTCAGACTCTTTAATCCACAGCAGAGATGATGTTTGTACGACGGCGATGTCGAGTGTCTCTCAGAGGATGTTTGTTTCCGACGGCGATATCAGGTTTAGTCTTCCAGCGGTGATGTTGGGTGTTGTGGTTGTCTGAAGGCAATATCAGAAGAATTTAACGTGGATAACTGACGGCGATGTTAGATCAGTATTTCCCCAGCTAGTTGTCGTGCAGCTAGTATTGCAGTATTCAAAGATTTATTCTCCGCAGAGTATCGTGTGCTCGTGCAGTTGGCAAATTTTCGGGTTTACCGGTATTCAACCGTCTCGCACCTTGATTGGCTGAGAGTCGTTCGCTCCTCACCCAGTCAGGTCCAAGCCGCTTGAATAGGGGCAGCTGTTGCACCCCAAAATTTGACCAACCGGGTCTCGTATCTGGCTCGATGTTTCGACGCATAATCGCATTCGCATCTGCATATTGCATACAATGCATTTTTCATTTGTTTTGATTTTATCGGGATCACAGCTCTCGTCTCGCGTCTCAGGTGTTTTTAATCAGTTTGGATAGATAGAATCGTATTTTTGGGATATTTCGGTGCCCGTTTATTTTTACCGGCTATTTTGGTGCGCTCTTGCGGTGTTATGTGTCGTTCGGTGCTTATTTTGTTCCTCTGGGAATTATTGTGATTTTTCTGGATTTTATTGGCTATTTTTAGGGTTTAAATAGATTTTTAATCATTTTTAGGATAATATAGAATTTTATAGAATATTAATAGATTTTTCTAGAATATTAATTGAATTTTTGAATATATTTTTAGATATAGAATATTAATAGGTTTTAATATTTTTAATAGTTTTTAGAATTTTAAATGGAATAAATAAATAGCATTTTCTCTTTTTAGAATATATTAGATAGAATTAAATCATTTTTCAGCACTTAATAGAGTTTAATCATTTTTAATAGAATATAGAATTTCTTTTAAATAGATTTGTAATATAATATAGATTTTCCTTTTACTAAATAAATCAATAGTTTAGTTAATATAGAATATAGATTTTTCATTTTTAATAAATAAATAGATTTTTCTTTAGTAGATATTATAGAATTAATAGAGTTTTTTCTCTTTTTTAGATTTAATTCAGAATTAGTTAGATTAATTAGGTTTTGGTTAATTAGTGTTAATCCATTTTTATTAATCATGTTAATTCAGTTTCTGATTTTTTTGATGGCATTTTCGTTTGGGCCCCATTCCATTCGCAGGCCCAGTTCAGCATGAATCAGTCCACAAAGTCCATTTTCGTCCAGAATTTTTCCAGCAAGTTCCAGCATTCTCCAGAAAGTTCCAGAACATCTCATGTGTATAAAAACTTCAGATTCCACGTGTTAACTAGAGGGGACCCACGTTACACATTTTGCAAGCTTCACATCACGCCACATCACCTTCACGTTCCCTCTCACTGCCACGCCATGCACACGTGGCGCCCATGCACCGTCCTCCCCCACTATCACTGACACGCGTCACACCACTGGCCCTCGCCTGAAACCGTCACCGGCCGGCATGCATGGCCGGCGACCACCGTGCATCTCGCCGGAAACCTCCAACAAACCCAGAAAATTCCAGATTCTGATCAACTTCATCTCCCACCTCCATAACTTCCTCTCCTCCGATCGAACTTCATCGTCCTCCTCTCATCACCATCCATCCTCGCCGGAAAACACAAAAGGCTCCAGAATTCCGTTCAACACTCATCTTTCTCATCCAATCTCCGATCATCCCTTCCGATCAAACTTCATCATCATCAACAAACTTCAGATCATCATCTCCAGAACAAACTTCAGCAAAAGACCTTCAACGCCATCCATGAATTCCACTAGTTTCCAGAAGTGTTTGAAGCTTCGTACGATCGACAACGCGTTCATCTTTGAAGATCATCTTCAACATGCATTTCAAGAATATTCATCCATTTCCAGAAACGAGCTTCAACAAGAACCTGCAAGAACTTCAGCGAACAATCTCCAAGATCCAAGAACTCCATCATCAAAAATCCGAGAACATGAAGAGCGTCTTCATCGTCTCGACGACTCAACCTGAAGTTCGCCATCGGGAAGCTTCATCAATCTTTCCCAGATCTCCATCGCTGATCAAGAAGATGAGTTCAGATCTCCAGATTTGGCCTTACATTCTTCGTCTGACGTGAGCGATGCGCGCATCTCCGTCTTCGCCGGGATGCTTCGTCAACGAGCTTCAACAATCCGTCAAGATCTCCTCCAAATGCGAACGAGAATCCATGATAAATTGCTAGATCTTCACCTCCATCGGTTGTTTTTAACAATGTCTTTATTTGTCTAAGGATAGACGAGTTCTGTGGTGGATCAGTTGGGGATTGAGGTTGTTCTAGGGTTGCAGAGAGGGAAACGCAGATTGAAACGGAGAAGAGAGGGAAACGCATATTGAAACGGAGAAAGTTCAGAGACGGAGGGAGAACGGCGGCGCCGCGAGAGAAGGAAGAAGAAGAAGTTCCCCTAGGGTTTCAGAGTGAATGGGGAATGAGAGGGAGGTGGTTCGTGTGAGGGTTGGGCCAGGCCCAATGGTTTTTTTTGGATCCAACACCTCCGTTTCTGATCCACACCCCCTCCCTGGGTTTTTTTGTTTGTCATTTTTTTGGGCTGGGCTTAGGTTTTATAGGTTCTGATTGTCCCCCCCAGCTTGGCTGTGTACCCCCTCCCCTTGTATATTTTTTTCATTTTTATTTTATTGTTTTCTTTTATATAGAAAGAAAAAGAAAAAGTATATCAAAAAAATAGAAAAGAGAAAAATGAAATATTGGAAAAAATAGGAGAAGAGAGAAAATAATAAAGAAATATTTTGAAAAGGAAGAAAAAAATATTAAGAAAAAATAGAAAAAAATAGTGAAAGAAATATGAAAAATACATGAAAAAATATGGAGAAAAATATATAAAAGAATATATTTGAAAAAAAGAAAAGAAGTGAAAAAGAAATGTTAGGGAAAAGAAAAAAATATTAGTATAGATTTAATATTTTTTTAGAGTGTATTTTCTTCATAGGAGTTTATTTTAGAGATAGTTTTAGACGTCCACTTGTTAGGGGACTTTTCCGTTCAATTTTTTAGGATAGAATAGGATAGTATTTCCTAGGAGATTATTTTTCAGTATTCAATCATTGTAATCATTTTTCAGAATGTTAATAAAACGAGATTTGAGCTGTGGTCCCGAAGTAGCCGAACTACAGCTGCTCTGATTTCTCGTACCAGACGAGAATATGTAGGCATAGGATGTGACATCCTAGCGAGCACACTAACGACTGACTTTCTGTTCTCTCGCTGCTGTGCGATCGAGACCTTCCCGCTGACGACTAATTGTTACCCTTTTTCTCTCTTGCCCGAGTGCATTTGAGACCGAGCCGTAGTTTTGCCCATAGGTCCCCGAACCTTTGAAACCAGTTGAATTTCTCACTGCTGTGTGAGGATACCCTGTTTAGCCGTAGTTAGCCTGAACTACGTAAAGCTCTGATCTTCCATGCAGTATGGAAGTACGTAGGCACAAGACACGAAGTCTTGGCGAGCCGATTTCCCCGTAGTCCCGAACTACGTTGACTCTGACTTTCTCTCTTGAGAATACGTAGGCATAGAGTGCGACGCTCTATCGAGTCAATTCCCTTCCGTTTAGATTTAGCAGCCGTAGATAGATTGTTTTGCATCCTGTAGACAACCCAAGCAAGCGTGGATCCCGTCGAGTACGACAGACGTGAGGGGTGCTAATACCTTCCCCTTGCGTAACCGACTCCCGAACCCAGACAATGGTTGCAATGACCTTGTCTTACCCTTTTTTCGTCAGGTTTTTCCGATCGTTTCCTTTCCCGCTCTGAGGGATAAATAACGAACGGTGGCGACTCTTCTGTCAGCCGGCGCTGATTTTCGCAGTAGCGACAGCTGGCGACTCTGCTGGGGAATACAACGTCCCGAAAGCGAGTCAGTTTTGGGATCCAACGTCCCTTAAGAGAGTCAATCCTACTGCTTGTGTGTTTGCTTGTTGGGTTGCGTTTATTTATCACATTTTTACTTCTCGCACTTTATTTCCCGCATTTTATATTCAGTAAAATATGATTATTTGTGCTGTTGTGGGATGGGAGTTCTGATGAGTGAGAAGCCAGACCCAGGCTTGAGTGCACTATAGACTTAGAGTGGAAATTAGTGGGCGCGTGCTTGCTTTGCAGGCACTAGTGTCTCATGAAATCCACGCTCAGACGAGGTTCATCCGGTTGGCTTCACTTTCAACCCTTTGGGTTGAGACGGTTGCTGGTTTGGTGGATTGTCGACTCTGGGGACCGATCATTTGTGATTCAGCTAAGTGAGGCCTCTTCAAGATTTGATGATGCCACTCCTTCTGGGAATCGTATCGTCAGTTTTGAAAGTCTGTGACGCTGAAGACCGCATAGGATGCCGTACCTTGTCAGATATAGGTCCACACCTGTGAGTGGGGGGGTTTTTTGTGCA
This sequence comes from Lathyrus sativus, assembly GCA_963859935.3. NCBI lineage: Eukaryota > Viridiplantae > Streptophyta > Magnoliopsida > Fabales > Fabaceae > Lathyrus > Lathyrus sativus. Next base: position 12,577 of record CAWUDS030005160.1, on the reverse strand, counting down.
GGAAACTTGACTTCCAACCTACCCGTTATTCTGGTCTTCTCTTCAGAGCAACCGTACTCCGTCAGCAGTGCAGCAGT
>CAWUDS030005160.1:0-2500 GCA_963859935.3 Lathyrus sativus | reverse complement strand
AAGCTACCACTTCTTCGCCAGCACCTTCGCCAGGCGAATGGTAGCGAAGCTTCGCTGAACCTTCGCCTGGCGAACTTCCTATCCTTTGGGTCTGGAGTTAAATCTGATTTATTCGCCCCAGTTCGCCTGCACTCGCCTGGCGAATATTCGCTGACACTCGCTGTGGCTCGCCAGGCGAATGTCCTGATTTGCAACATCTCCCAACTGCTTTGCCTTGATCCCAAGTGCTCTTAATAGTGTCAATCCTGCACACTAACAGCAATATTACAAACATTCTTCGCTTGGATCGCATAAAATCAAACTAAACCAATTCAACTACGAAATCAAACATTATTAGATAAAATTGAGTGAAAATACTACCAAAAAGAAACCAAATATCTAATCTAAATGGGATCTAACATGCGCGCTGCGTGTTTATGTGTGTGTGTGTGTGTGTGTGTGTTGTTTGTGTGTGTGTGTGTGTGTGTGTGTGTGTGTGTGTGTGTGTGTGTTGTTTGTGTGTGTGTGTATGTGTGTGTGTGTGTGTGTGTTGTTTGTGTGTGTGTGTGTTTGTTTGTGTGTGTGTGTGTATGTGTGTGTGTGCGCGCGCGTGTATGTGTGTGTGTGTGTGGGTGTGTGTGTGTGTGTGTGCGCGTGCGTGTGTGTGTGTGTGTGTGCGCGCGTGCGTGTTTGTGTGTGTGTGTGGTGTGTTTGTGTGAGTATGCCGCGCGCGTGTGTGTGTGTGTTTGTGTGTGTATTTGTGTGTGCGCGCGCGCGCGCATACTCACACAAACACACACACACACACACAAACACGCACGCGCGCACACACACACACCACACACACACACGCACCGCGCACACACACACACACACACACACCCACACACACACACACACATACACGCGCGCGCACACACACACATACACACACACACACAAACAAACACACACACACACAAACAACACACACACACACACATACACACACACACACAAACAACACACACACACACACACACACACACAAACACACACACACACACACACACACACACAAACAACACACACACACACACACACACACATAAACACGCGCGCGCATGTTAGATCCCATTTAGATTAGATATTTGGTTTCTTTTTGGTAGTATTTTCACTCAATTTTATCTAATAATGTTTGATTTCGTAGTTGAATTGGTTTAGTTTGATTTTATGCGATCCAAGCGAAGAATGTTTGTAATATTGCTGTTAGTGTGCAGGATTGACACTATTAAGAGCACTTGGGATCAAGGCAAAGCAGTTGGGAGATGTTGCAAATCAGGACATTCGCCTGGCGAGCCACAGCGAGTGTCAGCGAATATTCGCCAGGAGAGTGCAGGCGAACTGGGGCGAATAAATCAGATTTAACTCCCAGACCCAAAGGATAGGAAGTTCGCCAGGCGAAGGTTCCAGCGAAGCTTCGCTACCATTCGCCTGGCGAAGGTGCTGGCGAAGAAGTGGTAGCTTTCCTCATGCAGATTCCAGTAGCAAAACCACCCAAAGTTCGCCTGGCGAGTGAAGCCAGCGAATGTTCGCCCGGCGAGTGTTTATTCGCCTGGCGAATGCACGATTCCTTAGGGCGGTTTGCTGATCAAAGGCACTTTGAAGTGCCATGTTAAGTTGGTTCGCCGGGCGAATGAATGCCTTCGCCAGGCGAATGTGCGCAGACAACACATCATTTTTACTTTATTTGTTGCTCTATTTAGCCCATACTTGGGACTTGAAAAGGAGGATCTTGAAAAATCAGAAAAAATCATTATTGGATAGCTCTAGAACCCTAAATACTTGAGTTCTTCTTCATCTTTACTAATTGGGTAATCAAGAGAAGTGGAAGCACCTCCTTCATTGTTTCTTCAAAGTGGATGTTCTTCATCTTCTCCTTTCTTCTTGTTAAAGCTACCATGAAAATGTGTAGCTAAACTCATCTTTTGTCAAGGTTAGATGTAGGTGATTATTAAACTTTGTATGTGTATGGATGATCATCATTTGTAAACTCTTGAATGATTAATATAAGGTGGAAACTTTGTTTCATTTACAATCTTTTGTGTTGGTTGATGATTGAGCCAACTCTAGACCTAGGTTTTCATCCTTCTCTTTTCTTGAGCTAGAGATAGTCTTGAAATGTTTTGTTCACTTATAATGTTGAACTTTAAAGTTGTCATTTGATAGATTGTGTGAGAGATCAACAATGGATCAAAATGGTAAATCTCACAATATGAGTTAGAGATAATAATATTGAGAGGATGTTGTGGATGTATTGATCATTAAAAGGAGTTTGTTAAATGTTGATTGGAAATATGCATGCAAAGTGATTACCGAACCCTAACTTTGGCAATATTTATTAAAACCGTTCAAATCATTATTTTACCGCATTTATTACTCACATGCAAAAGTTACCATTGTTTTAAAACCAAACACTTTGTTACTACAAAGTTACGAATTTAACAACTGTAGAAAGGCTGCAAAAATTTCATATTCCCTG